>CAUYRH010161556.1:0-63871 GCA_963574655.1 Perodicticus potto
ATGTGGAGAAAAGGGAACACTTCTACACTGCTGGTGGGAAAGCACACTAATACGTTCCTTTTGGAAGGATGTTTGGAGAATATGTAGAGATCTAAAAATTGACCTGCCATTCGATCCTATAATTCCTTTACTAGGTATATACCCAGAAGACCAAAAATCACATTATAACAAAGACTTCTGTACCAGAATGTTTATTGCAGCCCAATTCAGAATTGCTAAGTCATGGAAGAAGCCCAAGTGCCCATCAACCCACGAATGGATTAATAAATTGTGGTACACGTATACCATGGAATATTACACAGCCTTAAATAAAGATGGAGACTTTACCTCTTTCATGTTTACATGGATGGAGCTGTAACATACTCTTCTTAGCAAAGTATCTCAAGAATGGAAGAAAAAGTATCCAATGTAATCAGCCCTACTATGAAGCTAATTTATAGCTTTCATATGAAGGCTAAAACCCAATTATAGCACAAGAATATGGGGAAAAGGGCAAGGGGGGGAGGATGGGTGGAGGGAAGGCGATTGGTGGGATCACACCTAAGGAGCATTTTAGAAGGGTACAGGTGAAACTAACTAAATGCAGAATACAAATGTCTTCATATAGTGATTAAGAAAATGCCATGAAGGGTATGTTAAACAGTTTGCTGAAAATATTTCAGATTGTATATGAAGTCAGCACATTGTGCCCCATGATTGCACTAATGTACACAGCTATGATTTAATAAAAATTTTAAAAAATACAAAAAAGGTCAATAAGCACACATGAAATATCCTTATAAAAAATATAAATGGTAGCCATTTAATCTACTGTTCTCCAGGTTATTGATAATTATTGATTTTTTGATAGTTAATATTGATAATTTTTGATAATTGTTGACAATTATTGATTTAACTGTTATTGATTCAGTTATTGATGATACTCACAAGAGAGAATACCTGGAGATGATTTTAAGGCAAGAATAATAGGAGGAAGTGGATTTTTTTTTTTTAATATGGTATTTTAGTTGGGCTCTTTCTAGAAGTTTTTCCTTTTGGAATGGGGTAGAAGGATAAAGGTAGTTGCTGGGAGAGGAAATAGAGTCAACATAGATTATTTAGAAAATGATTATTAACTTTGTCATACATCTTCAGCAAAAGTATTTCCAAAAAATACTAATCTTGAAGAATCCCAAGTGATACCTTCTCCAATAGAAAGGTACTTTAGCGACACACAGACTCTCTCAACATGTTATAGTTTGCCGTCCAATTGCCTTGTCTTGAATCCTGACCCTGGAGTATATTACTTGTGAGCTATTAGGCAAGTTTCTTAAACCTTTGCTCCTTTGTTTCCTTATCAGTCAAATGGGTATCACAGCCCATGTTTATTATGATGATTAAATTAATTTATGTTTGTACTATAGTTGAGTTATAGCCTTCATATGAAACCTATAAAATGGGCAAGGGGGGGAGGGGAGGTTGGGTGGAGGGAGGGTAATTGGAGGGGCCACACCTACTGTGCATCTTAGAAGGGTACAGGCAAAACTTACTAAATGCAGAATAGAAATGTCTTCATACAATAACTAAGAAAATGCCATGAAGGCTATGTTAAATAGTTTGATGAGAACATTTCAGATTGTTTATGAAACCAGCACATTGTACCCCTTGATTGCACTAATGTACACAGCTATGATTTAATTAAAAAAAACTATGTTTGTAAAATACTAGACTGCTGCCTAGCATGCAGTCAGCCCACCAGATGGTTACTTCTAAGTTTTGTTTGGAAAAATTAAGGGACAAAGTGAAGAAAGAGTAGGCATTTCCTTTTTCAGGGATGCAATATAATCGATATTCTATTATATTGCATTACTTAAAATGTACAGTTAAACCTAAAAAATAAAATGTAAGAAAATCATCAGAATCCACCAAAGCCTTACCAAAAACTTAGGATGCTGTACCTGTACTAAAATTGTTGCTGGTGGCAGAACATTGGCAGAGCACCTATAATCTAGCCTTGGATTTGAAAAATGCCCTCATAAGGATGAATAAATCCTGGCCCTTGTATAAGATAAATAGTTGAAATAAGTCAATTCATAAAAACCAGGCATCATAAACTAGCTGCAGGGGGAATCACTTTTATAAAATACCACAGTCTTGGCTTGGTGCTTGTGGCGCAAAGGGCTAAGGTGCCAGCCACGTACACCTGAGCTGGAGGGTTCGAATCCAGCCTGGGCCCGCCAAACAACAATGACGGCTGCAACCAAAAAATAGCTGGGCGTGTGGCCAGCGCCTGTAGTCCCAGCTACTTGAGAGGCAGAGGCAGGAGACTCGCTTGAGCCCAGGAATTGGAGGTTGCTGTGAGCTGTGATGCTACCGCACTCTAGCCAGGGTGACAGCTTGAGGCTCTGCCTCAAAAAAAAAAAAAAAATCCAAAATACCGCAGTCAGGTAGAGGACTGTACTGAAGACTAATGCCCTGTTCCTGACACGTTGGGGAATCTTAGATATCTCATTCTTGAATCGGGGAAAAGGTGAGAAAACTCTTTGAGAATTCATATTCTGGCCCTCTTGTGACTTGCATGGCTGGAGAAGCAATATCTGGAAAGAGAGAAAATGAAACATGAAAATTGAAAGAAAGGAGAAATCATAATTGCATCAAATTAACTGCAGTCTGCTGTGACGACTCTGTAGCCTCTGCCTGTGGCTACTGCAGTGAACTCAAGTGATACGAGGGTTTTTTTTAACACGCCCTGCGATGTCGGTATCTCCTGCACTTGGGCAGTTTGTCTCTCCAACAAATTGCCTCCCAGAGTCATGAGTGAGCCCTTGCAGCTCTCTGGTATTTTCCACTGTGTGAATGCAATGACACACACCTTGAACTACACTGTGGAACCCACAGGAAGTGCTCTTGGTGATGCTGTGAGATGCTCCCAAGAAACAAAGTGAAGTTGAGAAGTCCTGACATTACAAGAAAAAGTGAAACTGCCTGGTAGGTACCATAGGCTGAAGTCCCATCTACAGTTGCCCACCTTTCTGGACAAGTGAATCTTGTGTGAGGACTATTGTAAAAAAAAACAAACAAACAAACAAAAAAAAACGAAGAAGAAAAAGAAAAAAGGAAATTTGTAAAGCCGTCACTGCAACTATGCTAGCAGGTGCAAAAACTTTGGACCTTTTGTGACATAACTTTTATCTCACATTGATAATGATGCTTCATATCAGGGTTGCTAATGAAAGCAAACCTGTGGACTCTACTGTGAAAAAGCAGCAGCAGTTATAAGGTAGTTATAGGATTTAGAGAATGCGTGAAGAACATTAAAAAAATAGAGAAGATATTTGAATGTATCTTCAATCCTCGAGTCCTTTTATAGAAGTTATTATTTTGTGTACATATGTTCTTTCTTTTGCCTGCAAATTTTCTTTCTTATTCTATTGCTAGCTTCCCTTTGTTCGATTTTGAGGTTGTTAACATGAATTTCCTCAGAGGTTTTCCTAAGGAAGCATTTAGTCTTGCCAATTTAGTTAGCAAGTTGATGTTTCAGATGACTTAAGAGAATGTATGTTAGGATACAATAGAATCAGTTTCACGATGTCTTATACATGAAGCATAAATATTTCAAATAATTGACTATATGGGTTTAGGCCATTTTGCATTGTTATAAAGGAATACCTGAGCTGGGTAATTTATAAAGAAAAGAGGTTTATTTGGTTCCTACTTCTGCAGACTATGTAAGGAGCGTAGCACCAGCCTTTGATTCTCAGGGCTTCAGGGACTCTCCAGGCAAGGTGGCAGGCACAGTGCAGCAGGAGTGTCTTCTGGAGAAAGAAAGAGCAAGGCAGAGAAGGGGCAGTGCCAGCCTCTTTTAAACAATCAGCTCCCCCTTGAACTCATCAAGTGAGAACTCTCTCATTATCATCCAGAAGGTACTGAGCCCTTCGTGGTTTGGCCTTGTGACTCAAACACCTCCTACTTAGCCTACCTCAACACCGAATATCAAGTCTGAACCTCAGATTTGGAGAGGGCAAACATTCACTCTATAGCAACGTACTTTGGCGTTTTCCATTTGGATGAAATCAATATATGTAAATGCAATACGTGTATAATCAAAATTATTTTTCTGATTTAAAGTATTTATTTACTGTCAATGCCTTGCTAATTGCTTGTAATTTTGCCTTCTGTAATTATGCTAATATGGTGAATAAAATGTAGCCTGCAATATTAATTTTTATATTTTTCAATTGGACGATTCCACATGCATTTATTTATGGCTTAGATGCATCTCATCTATTCTGAGTGCATAAATATTTTTGTGTTTGCTTATTTGCCTTTGCTTATTTAAATTGAATGAATTAAGATTTCAACTCACTTCACTGTATCCAGACACCACGCCACTTACATTTCTAATATATTTTATGACACATAAGATAGGATTTTTATATTAAAAAATTTATCTTCCATATAATGGCATTAGGAATTATGCCAAGAAAAGTCTTGCTAATGCACATATGTATATAAAGTGGTCTAACACATTTCACCGCCACTGAAGTCAGTGATGTATCTGGTGAATTAATTAAGCTCAGAAGCTTGGTGTATTTGAAGGAGGCCAGGGAGTGGATGTGTATTTTATATGTAAAATGTCTATGATGTCTTTCAGGCTGTTCAGGGTTAATATATCCCTAAGTCCCTCAGAGGTATATTTATACATACAGACTTCAAACTCCAAAAGAAGTCACCTGTATTGACACATTGTGCTCAAGCATAGTTTTTTGAACATCATCCAGGAGTTGGGTTATTATGGTTCATGTGTTACTGTGGTACAATACGTGAAAGTAAACTGTGATTAGGGGAAAACAGACTCAGATGAATGCCAGTGGCTTAAATAATGATTTCAAGATCAAATGTAATAACTAAAACCAAGGACTTCAGTGCTTGGCACAGTAATGTCATTAAGTTCTACAAGGATAGGTCTTTCTTTTAAAAATGAAAAAAGAGAACAGGTTATTAAAATACCACTCACACTGTTTTGAACTTGACTGCCCACAAATGTAACACTAGTTTTATCTCACTTAGTATAGACCTAGTTGAAGCTGTTCACATTGTCTATATGACCCTAAAAATGTGTAATTCCAGAATATAAGGAAAATATTCATCTTGTTTTCAGAGAAATTATTGTGCACATTATAAGGTTTTTAATTAGTTTTTGCATCTTATATAATGTTCCTCAGAGGCTATACCAGTGGGGAGGTGTAATTTTCTGCAGCCCACAAGCTAGGATTGGGAATAATGCTACAGAGAAATTGAGAACCAGAGGAAGAAAGCTTAAGTCCAGCACACAATGACCTACTTACCAGGTGTCTATTAAGTGCCATTAGAAACCAGTCATGATTTTAAATTTGAGGATTTTTTTAATACAAAGATCTCATGTTTGAGTTCCTGGGGGAGCAGGTCATATATCTAATAAAAAATAAAAATACATAAACATAAATGAAAAGTATGCACCAATTCTGGCATGCCTACATCTCTGGATGGACTGAATTGTATCTGGCAAGAGTCTCTGATACAAATAACAGAGGAGGCATGTCTCACATCTTAACAGAAGCAGAAAATATACATCTATATGCCAGATGTGTTGTGCAAAATAAATTCATGTTATGGAAATGTTGATTTCTCGCCCCGTCCACTGTCCCAAGTTTCTTTTTTCTTAGTTACTATTCATCTAGAAGGCCTGGTTGGATCTTCTTGATGAAGCTCTCCTAACTCTCAAATTATGTTTTCCAGATATAGGAGCTGCCTTTGTGGTTTAGATGGACTTGCACAATTGGCAAAACCATTGCAAATATATTTCCAATTTCATTCTTTAATTATATTTAAATAATACCATTGCTTAGAAGATACATTAGGGAATGCTAAGGAAACTCTGTAGTTTTGAGACTGACTATAAAATTGATTCCAATTCAGTTACATGAAAGGGTAAAAATCTCAATAGGAGAATCTATGAAATGGAGAGTAACTAAATATTCACAATTGAATAAGGCATTACAAGCAGCCTGTGATGTAGCTCATATAGCTACAGTAGTCTGCATTGTAGAGAGAAAACTATATCTTTCTGTCCACGGTTTTTACAGCAGGGGCCAAGCCTTTCTCTCCCTGTGGATATGTGGAATGTTTTTAACCAGCTAATCCACAGTCTTTATTAAGAAAATGCCAGAAACTTAGAGGTTGCTTGTATGCTCAACCAACTTAGCCTAGAACTAACTATGCTACCAAATTAGATGGCCTCCTGAAAAAGACAATAATTTAAAAATAGTAAATCAAATGTAAAACAGATAGCAGAGAAGAACAAACCAAATAATATATGCATTTCTATTCTCTTTCTAAAACAAAGTACATGTGAATGGTTTCCTGCATACCAGTTTCATTTTTAAACCTTTCCTCTGACCGTAGGAGCTGATGCTGTGGAAGCTCAGTGTAAAAGATTTGAAGTGAGAGCCAGTGAAGATGGCAGGGTGCTGTTTTCTGCAGATGAAGATGAGATTACCATTGGGGCTGAAAAGCTGAAAGTTACAGGTACTGTAGTTTGAGGTCTTGGAACATTGCTTGCTTCTTAATAGAATATGCAACTGCCCAAGAAGCTACTTAATAAGATGCATGATTGACAGACTTAAAATGAAATCTCACATAATAAATATCATGATGTCACCACATTTGATTTTCAAATAGTCTCCACATCAAAGGCTCTGGTTGCACTTACAGGAGAGAATGTGAATATTAGCGGCCTTGATGATTTATTTAAAAGTAATGCTGTTTCTCTCAGGTGGAGGGAGGTGAAGGAAAGCAGAAGAAAAGATGGAATGCAAATACTCAAGGTGCCTAAAGGTGACAGACAAATAAAATTAAGGATACCAATGAAAAGTTAAAAAAAAAATGTAAAAGAAGAACTCAAATGGAAATATCAGCTGTAGAATTAAGTAGGAGGGAAAGGTTATATAAATAAACTAAATCTGTATTCTCTAGGGCTCATAATTATCCTCAAAGTTTGTAAACAAAGAAATAATGACATACACATTATTTAAAAGTCATTCATCATTATAGTGTTAGGGTCAGTAAAGTAAACCACCAGTTCATGTTAAAAACACAAACAAAAAACTGAACGAGTTAGAAGTGAGATTAGGAATGACAAAAATCTGATGAAGACAATTTCAAACACCATCTTTTCCAAATTACTTGGTTTGCAACCATGACACATATTATTATTATTATTTTCTTTTTTTTTTTAGAGACAGAGTCTAAAAAAAGAGTCTACCTATGTTTCCCTTGGTAGAGTGTTGTAGTGTCACAGCTCACAGAAACCTCCAACTCCTGGGCTTAGGTGAATTCTCTTGCCTCAGCCTCCCGAGTAGGTGAGACTACAAGTGTCTGCCACAAGGCCCAGCTATACACATACTATTTTGATAAAATATTTTAAAATTCCTTAACAGAATGCAAAGAGGCTAATTGTTTTTTAAAAAACCAGGAAAAACATGATTTGTTTGACTTACTGTTTCTGAAAGTTTAGTTTGGGAATAGCTCATGAGATATCAGTCATATTTACTTAGGTCAAACTGAGTCCTGTGGGCCATGTGTGGGCAGTTATCATAGAAATTAAAGAAAATACATCCTATTTTCAGGCTGTTTGAGTTAAACCCTGCCTCACACACTCAACATTTTAAGGGAACTATCTATGTGTCTGATTTTCTTTCATCTGCATGACAACAATTTTAGTATTCAAATTACATTATTTGCCTATAGGTGTTTTTAGTATGTTCTCAGTACATCATGAAGTGGTTTTAAGTTTTAGTTCTTTGATTATTAATAAAGATCATGTTAATATTGCAAATGTCCCAACACCAAGGCTTGTGTTGATTTCAAGAATGGTGTATTATTAAAAGGTGATGAAATTCCCCAAAAATTGTTGAACGAGAATATTAACTGGGCATCCCTAGGCTGAGATTTATGAGCTCGGTCTTCAGCACCACTGGCCCCATCTCACCTCCTTTTTCTTGTGAGATTGTTCTGCTGAGGGGTCGAGTCTGCACCATTGAGTGGTCCCCATGGATGCCCATGTGTTCAAGCCCCCATTTTCTTCAGACTTCCCGGGCAGATCAGAAAATAAGGCATGCATGGAGGACACAGGGTGACCTTCTTGAGTCCTGAGTTAAGGGAGCAAAAACAAGAAAAAGAATGAGAGTTTTGTTTGGCACAGAACATAGGCAAATCAGAAAGAATATGGGTTTTAGGTTCCAGAGCACTAACATTTGAACTGTCGATTACTAGGGAATCAGGGAACTCTGGCATAAAAATGCCTTCAGGGTGGAGGGTTGGGTAATATTAATTATCTTTGACACTTGGCAATGCCTAATGATTGTCACTCTTGTAATCAAAATAATCCGGAGATAGCTTTTAGGGTATTGTGCATTTATCCAATACTTCTTTAATCCATAATGAGATCTATCTCCAACTGGGCACTTTGTAGTCCTACGTCAAGGAAGATTCTAGAACTCTTGACAGCTTTTATGCTGTCGTGGAATTTTAAATTCCTCTGATCTTGATATCACTTTGACCGATCTCCTATTAGTTCCAGTGAAGTGTTCTCTTTACAGAATTAGGCCCACTGATTGACTTTTTGTCTTTTGCCTGGTGGCCTGAAAGCCATCCTTAAACTGTCAACAAGACAAAGTCAGGGAAGAAAGAGCTTCCTATTATAAAATCTGTTTTTCTGCTTTCCAACCAAGTGCCTTAGAGCAGTCAAGTATACTATCTCCTCTCTCCCTCTCACTCCTTTACCCCCTCTTCTTCTTTCTCTCCCTCCCTCATCTGCCACCCCACGTGCCTAGTATAGATTCAGGGTGGACATAAAATTTGTGTGTAGTTTCTATGCTAAACTATTTTAAATCTCACAAGAACATTGTGGCCACCCCGTACATGGGATGTCAGTAGGGTGTGCGTGTCTGTATAGACCGACAAATAAACGTGCCTCATGCCGGATCCCTTTTTTCAATCTTTCTCTTTCACAGGCACGTAGTTTTGCATTTATTCTTCATAACCTCTTGATGAATCTGTATTTTGCAATGATCTCAGAGACCCCTAATTAATCTTGCAACTACAGTCTGTATCATAGGCTTTCAGAAGACATTAGATAATAAAGGAATACGACTTTGAGTTCATGCTGTAGAATCTAAGCCGGTTTCTGTAAGAGGCTGAAGCGTAACACTTAGGAGGAAAGAAATGCCAGAGGGCTGTGAGAATGCACATTGCAAGCAATGCCAAATTTTAGTCCAATTTGGATAGATCAGTCTGCACATTCTGAACAAATAAATGCTATATTGGAGAATACTTAGTATGATTAGGGCTCCCCTCACTGTCCAGTCACATTTCTATTTTCACACAAAGCCCAGGTGCCCACAGATGCAGGAAGGCGTACACCTTAAGTCCCTCCCAGACCTTTACTGCTTCGCCAGAATAACGGATATTAACTTTATATAACTTTATTCCTTCCCCTGATGTGTTCCTTATTATGCCTAAAATAAAGGAAAATACAGAAATCAAAGGCAAATGTGATTTGTAATTTCACAAGCTTAGAAGAAAAAATTGTGCCTGGTGTAGTGTGCAGTTTGTGGGCCTTGAAATACACTTTAAAGCCGTGCTGGGATCATGTGACCAGTCACACTCCAAAGGGTCGCTGACTCCAGGGGGCTTCCTATAAATTAGGTGGCTGTGCTGTACAGAACTTCAAAGTTACACCTGACAAGACATCTGGGTGAAGTTTCTTCTAGAATTTTAAATTTGTGGCACAAAATTTTACATTTCCGCACTATTGGGAAGAATTAAATCCCTCTGGCTCGACGCTTTATGAACAATGGCATTTTATAAACAGACTTTTGCTGCAGAGTGACCAAAGTGGATGGAATTCATTTAGATGATGGGTGTGCACAGACACCTAAAGCAAAACCAATGAGGACTCAAATCATTCAGAGATCTAGCGTAGTTCAGCATGTTTATAGTTATTCTGTTTGTAAAGCAGCAAGGATTTGCCTGGTACGTTCAGATACTCCTAGGATGCAAGAAAATAGAAGTGAAATGATAAACACTTACTGGACACCATTGCATATCTATACCCCAATTCAGACGCTTAAAATTTGTCATTTTTACTATTGCTATTACTTGACTTATGAAAAAACAATTTGCTTAAATCATAATCTAAACATACTTATTTTAGCTTATCATTCTGTCTTTATATCCCTGACTATATAGAGAGATTTTTATCTTAGTCCCCTATGTACACTTGAGAACTCTATTTTCATTTTCTGTTGCCTACTATTGGCCATCGATGTTACTTAATGCAATTATCTTTGGAGACCTAGTAAACAAATAAAAGGAGTAAACTTTTGTACATGGAAGACTGTTTAATATAGTGCTTTCCGGCAGAATCAGTCAAGTGCAATCTGCAGTCTATTCCAATTGTATTCCAAGAAGTATGTTAACTTGAAACATCAAAGTGGAATTGTAAGCTCCCTGCCTTCAAGAAGTGAAAGACTAGCCTTGTAGAAGAGTTTCATGTTAGATTAAAATCTATTACTCTGACTTAAACCTATTTTGCCTATGAGAGAAAAGGGGAGAGTAGCTAATTGTACAAAGAGAAAGGCTATATCCTCCTCCTTTTTTTTTCCTGAACAATAACAATTAAATCTGCCAGCCTGAAAGAACAATGAGAACCAACCATGAATCCACCCTGTGCTCAGAGGTTTGCTTGAAAGGCAGGACTAACTCCTTTGTCCTTTGTCAATTAGAACAGAAGTTCTAATTGAATGATTGGAAAGATAGACAAGTTCCAATGCTTGTTTGACAACAGAATGAAGGCTTTCCTGAAGAGATGTCTTTTAAATGAAACACTATGCTTCGAGGGGAAAAATCAATATTTCTGGTTTGTTTTTATTAGTTCATCTTACATCCTTGTTCTTGTCTATCCGATTGGCAACGGTGATGGGGTCACCTCTGGAGTCAACCTATTAGGGAGACCATTGTTCCTCTGAGCGGTCCAAATGCCAAGAACGTGGTAATACTCAGGCAACGGGAGAGAGCTGCTTTGTCTGAGTAGCCCTGGAAGAAATGTGATTAGATCAGGTGCCAAGAAAAGGTGGGGTGCAATCACTTAATTTTCTCTGGTGAAATATTTCAAGTTTATAGAGCTGGATCAGTCATTCAACTCAGTTTTCTAGCTACTTTTTAACCTTACCTAGGATAAACATTTCAGAGACATTAAAGATTGGAGCCATTCCATTCCTCTTAAATTTCCAGGTAAAAACTCATTCCAGGTTTTGAAGTGTATCAACAATAAACTATGCCATCTACACAGAATAAGCTGTTTCCTCCAGGCACCTTGCTGGCGGCCCTCTCCATGACTTATTCTTCCAAACTTAAATCCAATGTTTCCTATTTTTTATTAAAGCAATATTTCTTGAAAATGTAATCGAATAATAGAAATGTGAACTGTGAGGATAGTCCTATTAGAAGACCATTCATTTACACGAAAAAGCGATTGTAGGACCCAATTTCTCTGTGTAGTGGTTTCAAAATGTTTCATTTGCTATTTAAAGTTCTTCTTATAGCTATAGGTATTAGATCCACAAAATCCCTTGGATGTATCATTTAACCTCCCTTTGTGTAAATGGGAATAGTCTGCCTCCCTATCTATCATGATGATGTTTAAAAGATATATCACATCTAGACTGTGATGAGCTAGAATTGCTCAAAGATTCCATGGTTCCTTGCTGGCTGTCAGGCAGGAATTTGCAATTTCAGGATGCTTATACATCCTTCTGCTCCCTAAGGATCCTGCCTCAGCAGCAGTGGGTTGACTCCCTCTCAGGATTTCCATTTGTCTTTTCCCTTCTACTGTATCTCTCTTATTTCTTTTTCTGCCAACAGCTGGAAAATGGTCATTTGCTTTAATAGTTCCTGTGATTATATTGCCAGATTACATTATCTGTATACCTGAATCATCCAGGATAAAATCTCTGCTTAAGGTCAGTTGATGAATAACTCTAATTACATCTACAAAATCCCTTTGGCCAAGTAGCATAACATATTCACAGTCCCCAGCATTTAGGGTGCAAATGACTTTTGCTAGGAGCAAGGGTCCTTATTCTGTCTTACCCACTGTGCACATTATTGAATCTCCACAGGCCTGTTTTTCCTTCTATAAAAGGAGCGTTATAAGAAGCACTTACTGCACAGTGTTTTTTTCTTTGAAGAAAAGGAGACATACAAAAATAACTTAGGAACAACACTGGCACAATTTTGGCATTTGATAAATTCTATTTCCCCCAAATGATAATTTTAAACGCCATTACTGTTCTCCTTGTTTGGTTATTTGTATAATAAATACTCACGTACAAAAATAAGACATTGGACATGGATGAAAGGAAGAAAATAAGAGGTTGAATTGTTAAGTGGGAATTGTATATGCAGTGTCAGAGAGGGAAGATTTCATTCTTTACTAGATTTGTAGAGATAGTTGAAGAGTTGCTGAGAAAATGTAAAAAGGATAAAAGAAGACAGATATGTAATGTTACTTATGCCTCATAATGCAGTAGACCAAATCACGTGAATTTTAGCACATAACATTGGGGACTTGAGCAGGCCCGGTATGCCATTAAGTAAGAGAGGTCACTGAGAACCTGGACAGCGACAGTGGCTAAGGCCCAGGTCATTGCCTTTGATGAGGTTTAAGGGATCTCATACTAGCACTTGTGCCTTCCCGCATGGGAGCAGTGGGAAAGAGAGGACATACATGAAAAACAATCTTATTATAATGTCTCAACCTGGAAATACCACTCATGTGCTTATGTATAAGTATAAGGGCAGCAGACACATGCATACTCCAAATGACAGCTAAGGTCCTCATTAAACACGGTATAGTAACTTGTATTAATAAAAGAGTAATAGAGTAAGCAACAAACTATTTCTGGCACAGATGAGTTTTAAAAAATATTATAGAAATTCTAATATGTAACTACAAAGGAAAAGAAAGCAAAAATGAATAATTATAATATCCTCCATTAGACAATATTGGCCTTCACAACAGCCTCTAAAGTTGTACTATTTTTTTTGAAACAGAGTCTCACTGTGTTGCCCTCCATAGAGTGCTGTGGTGTCACAGCTCATGGCAACCTCAAACTCTTTGGGCTTAAGCGATTCTCCTGCCTCAGCCTCCCAAGTAGCTGGGACTACAGGTGCCCACCACAAGGCCTGGCTATTTTTTGGCTGTAGTCATCATTGCTGTTTGACAGGCCCAGGGTGGGCTCAAACCCACTACCTCCCAACTATGTGGCTGGAACTTTAGCTGCTTGAGCTATAGGCGCTGAGCCAAAAGTTGTACTTTTTCAATCTGCTAGTCTGTCCTGTGCTATCACAGCTCATCCTATCACTCCTTTGCATTGAATTGTGACATTCTTAGTTTTCAAAAGTCATTGCCATTTTGTCATTATCTAGGACATATCTTCACTCTCTGTTCTCATCACCAGCAAACTGAAACCCATGTTGAGACTTTTAAAAACTTTAATATAGGATTTTGCTTATTTCTTTTCAACATATGCACTCTATAATCATGTCAGTTATTTCGCTCAATTTCCCATCCTTTTGCAACTTGAAATTCTTGAACAGAGAATGCCTTGCATAGACTAAATTTTACAGTGGAAAATTTTACCATTAGACAACTCTCAATGGTCAAAGCCAGATGAATGGAGTCAAGTCAAGGGCAATGGAAGTGTTCTGACATTGAAATATCAGGCTGATCACAAGCATCATGTCCAAAAGATTGGTGGATAAGGTGAACTTGGCAATTCAGAGAGAAAATTGGAGAGCTGATGGACACAAGAAAAACTATGTTAGAAAGTAGTAGTATTGCACCCTGCCTCTGTCACCCCACCTCCTCCCCGGGATCCAGGTGAACCAGGAGGAACTTCTTACAGTGACAAGGTAAACAGGTGTCCCTCAGCAACTACTATTACCACTGCTGACACCTGCAGTTCCTTGTACAATTATTATGTGCCAGTAAAAAAAAATTAAAAATGTAAAAAAGAAAATATAGATAGTAAAAATGATGAAGAAATGATATAGAAAATAGAAAGAACTAGAACAGTCCTGAACAGGAAAGGAAAAAGCAAGAGTCTGGGCGTGCTGGCTCATGCCTCTAATCTTAGCATTCTGAAGGCCAATGCAGGCAGATTGCTTGAGGCCAGGAGTTCAAGACCAGCTTGAGCAAGAACAAAATCCCGTTTCTAGAAAAAAATAGAGAAATTACCCAAGTGGGGTAGCAAATGCCTGTAGATTCAGCTACAGAGGAGGCCAAGGGATGTCCACCCAGGAGTTTGAGGTTGCATTAAGCTATGATGAGGCCAGGGAACTCTAGCCAGGGATACAGAGCAAGACTGTTTAACAACAAAGAAAAAGAGAGAGAGAAATAGTGAGAAAGAAAGAAAATAGAAAAGAAAAAGAAAAATGCAGAGGAAATAGGAAGTTAACAGATTTCCTCTATTCAAGGGGCCATAGGCAAAGATCATCAGCAGGTGCAGACTGATGAATTCATGAATGTTCATAAATACCATTTATGGCCTTTCATGATTAGGAATAATTTTACTTAATAATTTTTATAAAAAGTACTTTTAATTCTGATTTTCAATAATAACACTTACAGAAAGTACAAAAGTCCAATGGAGAAGAAAGCTGTTTCTTAAACAAATGTTTAGGAAAGAAAAGTCCAGACCCTGTGAGGTTCTGGCCACAATCTAAGATCAAGGGTTGTACAAGGTCGTGAAGTCATCCTAGAAAACATGCTGAATACCTCATTGCAGAATGTCACTATGGTCTCCACGTGGCGGAGGGGAGTTCCCCAAAGGTGTTGGTACTGACATTCAGCCATGAGGTAAGGAGCACTTTTTCTAGGATGAATTTGTGAACTTAACTGTCTGACCTTGTGTGTATTACTTTTTTATCAATCATTTCCAATATTCCTTAGCCTACATGTACATCTAACTGGATAGGCATGTTGAAAACCTAGAGTTACTTATATTGCACATAAGTCAAATACAAATTCAGACCAAAAAATAGCACTAATTATTTCAAAGTCATCAGGATGGTTCTGTCTTTTAAACATTGTGATGAAAAGTGGCATTTTTTTATTGTTGGATTCATTGAGGGTACACAGAAGCAGGTTACATTAATTGCTTTTGTTACATAAGGACCCTCTTATATTCATGTATAAAGGTGAACCCAAAAGGTGAACCCCCAACCCTCCTTCCTTTCTCAGCTCTCCCCACCCCACATTGTGTACTAGAACCTTAATTGTCCTCACATCAGAATTTTAAATAACAGAAATGTCATTAGCCAAAACTGTTTCAAAAAAATAAAAAATGGGGAAAGCCACAAAATGAACTTCTAAACCTAATAAATCATATTCTAATATTCTTTCATTATTATTGGTTCTACCTCCAGTTTGGCAAACAGACTCATTTAGCAGTTATTTTGAGTTGTTGTTTGGATGGAATACACTAAAAGAAATTTTTAACTTTGGCTCAGGAAGAAGGGGCTATCAGGAATTGTTCAAAAAATAATTTCTGGACTATGACAGTCTGTTGCTGAATCCAAGTGTGTTCAGTTTCATGCCAGGGCAGGTGTTTTTAAAGGTAGGATGGGCTGGGGGGTAGGCTGGATGAAGATCAGGCTGGGAAGTAAGTACTGGGGGGATGCAAGGTGTAGTTATTAAGAGCACTGCGTCCAGCTTTGTAACCCCACTGCTTTCTGCAAGAGTAATTATGGACAATTTAGTTAAAAGGTTTCAAAGATATCAACTTGTCATCTGTAAACCAGGGGGATAGTAAATAATAATACCTCTCTGAATTTTCACTGATTTAATGTGAGCTAATCCATGCTAAGCATTTCTGACACATAGTAAGTGGTCGATAAATATTAGGAATTACTAGCATTAGTGTTTCTAGAACACACTATTAGGTATTAACGAAAGGACTCTCTTCTTCTTGCAGCATTTACTGTAAAGATTTCCTAAATTTAATGTTTTGTCATTTCTCTCTGGCTCTCACTCTCTCGAACGTACATAATCACATATAAAATAAGGTTGGACGTGTTTTATAATACTGCATTCTATTTAGTCCAGTTCAACAGAAGTAATTTAGTCGTTCTTTCAGAAGTATTTCAAAGAAAAGATAATGGAAGATGGCAAGATAACATTAAAATGAAAAATAAATGGAGACAGTATATAACAAATTCAACGACAAAAATAAAACATTGTCACAATAATAAGATGAATCGAAGTAACGAAATTGACAACATACAGGCATGTCATTTGCCAAGTACAGTCATTTGAAGGAATTCATTTAATCCTCAGTACTTATGGGAGGTATAGTATCGTTTTCATTTGCAAACCGTGTCTCCAGTTAAGTGACTTGTGGATACACGCAGCTGTCAGGGCAGATCAGGAAGCAGACCTGTGTCCTCACCAATAGTTCAGTTTCATTTCATTTTGTCTGTGCTTTTACATGTGTGTTTACAATACATTCCTATCCAGAGCATGAATTTCTACAAGAGGAAGAGCTTTAGGATCTGATTTATTTAGTACCTAGGTTATTATTTCAAAGCCAATTTATTTAGTGGGCCAGAAAAAGTTAGAGATGAAGAGAAATGAGCATATTTCAATACTACATATCTAACTTTCTCAACTAAATCTCAGATATTCCTGGAGAGACCACTCCTTCTTCATGAAGCTATGTAAATTTAAAACTTAGGGTAAGCCTAACAACATTAAGGGATGAAATTAAGATAAATGATCGATCTTAGTGTCAATTTTGATAGACAGTAATACAATGTTGATCTGAAGCTTAAAAGGTCTTTTGAAATTTGAGAAACAACTAATTTTAATTTTAAGTCAACTATACACTCATATATCAAGCTGACCATTCTCTATAAAAGGAACCTGCTGGAGTGTGTAAAAACAATTTCCTAATTTCACCTATGAGGTTTGTGCTTTGCATAAATTGGGTAAAATTCTCATGTCTGTATAAATGATAAACAGGGCAACATTTCAGTTGACCGTGAAGGTGGGAAAAGAGGGAGAGAGAGAGAAAGGGAAGGAAAAAAGAAAAATATATTACAAGCTTGAAATGGGTTGCCTACATTTATTACTTATTAAGTAGTTGTATTGACTTCTTGTTGCTGCTATTATAATTAACCAATCATTTAGAAGCTGAAGAAACCTGAATGTTTTATAGTTCTAGAGGTTTGACTTTTGAAGTGGTTTTCATTGAACTATAATCAAAGTCATTGCTGTGCTGTGCTCCTTTCTGGAAAAATGAACTTCTTTGCCTTTTCCAGCTTCTCCGTCTGTTGGCCACTGGTGTTTTTCAGTTCATGCCCCTTGCTCCATCTTCAAAGCCAACAACTTCCACTGAGTGTCTCTCATGCCACCCTGAGTCTGTCTCTGATTCTCCCCCTCTTCTGCCTCTCTCTCCATTTTTAATGATCTTTGTGATTATTTTAGGCCCTCTAGGGATGGGATAATGCTATTTTAAAATAATCCAATTAGCGATCTTAATTCCTTTTGCCACGTGAATTCTGTTTTGCCTGTAAGGTGAACATAGTCACAGATTAGATGGAGATCTTTGGGGGTGGGGAGAGCAAGATGCTGCCTCCCACTCTAATCTATGTTGGATCAATTTCACTAAATGGCACGTTTTCTTAATTGGGATCTCCTGTAAGACAGGAGCAATAAATAAAGGTTTCCTACTTTCTTGAAGTCAGGATTGGTGATTCAAACAAAACCACGTGGAGATCTTGGATGAAATAGATGTGTGTGCCAGAGACTGGGAAAGGGTGTGGGAGGCGGTGAGGAAGAAACGTTGGTCAACGTACAAACCTACAATTAGAAGGCTCAAGTTCTAACATTTGATAGGAGAATAGGGTGATACAGCTAACATCCAGGTACTGTATTTATTAAAATAGCTACAAGACAGGACCTGAAATGTACCCATCGTATAGAAATAACAAATGCTCGAGTGACCAGTACCGTAAATATCCTAACTTGATCATTACACAGTCTCTGGATGTAGCAAACTTTCACGTGTACCCAGTAAATATGTATAAATATGATGTGTCAATGATTTTTTAATTAAAAGAAAAACAACAACTGAAATAGGAGTGATCGTATGTGTGCGCTAGCCCTGACTACTTCGGACTTTTTCTAACCTTGGGTCATGTAAAAGCTGAGTGGTGAGATGTTTACCCACTCCTTGTCTCCATTTCCTCAGTTGTAAAATGGGAGTAGTATGGTTTTATATCTTTGAGTTTTGGTGTGATAATTTGTGACTCTTTTGTCATTTGAATGGATTACACATGTCTGCGTGACCATTGTCAGGTCCAGGTTTTATTGAAGGAAAGAAGGAAGCTATACAAAGTAGAAAATATATTCCAGAGAGAGGAACGGGCCAGTCTCCGTGAGTATGTGAGACAAGGCCTGGGTTGAAGTTTCTGTCTCTGATCACTCTGCACCACGGGCCTTGCTTGTGATTCTTCCAAGCCAGGAGCCAAAGAAGCAGGACCCAGTTCACCAAGAGGACAGCCCAGATAGGGTCAGTAGTGTCCTTAACTGTAGTTGCAGAGCCAGTTTCCTTTTTTTATTTTTACATATACAGATGTTTATTAGGTTTCCACTTTTTGCCTTCACAGAATTAAAACGGCTTAAAATTTAATAACAATAACAGGGTTTAAAATAAGGACTAGAAACAAAAACCACAAAGAATGAACGAAGATAAATACATTCAGAAAAGAAATCAGATGATTACTGCATCAAAATATTAAGCAATATTAATAATAATGCAAGGAAACTAACATTCACATCATCAAATAAGAGTACTTCTATTATAGAATGCTTTCACTCTGAGGCTCAGTATGGAGTCATCAGTTAACTTCTATTTTATTTTTCCAAAGTCTCAAAAAATAGACAACTAATATTTATAAATAAAAGTAAAAAATAATTTCAAAACAGGATCATGCCAAATCTTACAGACAATAGAAACTGGTTTCTTCATCTGAGAGTTTCTGATCCTCTCACAAGGTCAATCTGAGGACAGGTGGTATCATGAGTGAGAAAACACTGTACAAATAGCTGGAAATTAGGGCAAAGCATTTCCCTCTTCAAAATGTGGCCAAATTGAAGAAGAATCTGACCTTTGGTCAACTGGGAAGAATTCCCCAAACACCTCTCTAAACTGTCCAACCTGGAGACAGGAGCTGGTGTGTTTACTCACAGCTCTTTTCCCCCACTGCTTGCAGATTAGCCTTGGGGTGTGGACTCACCAGGCATTTGGGGGTGATCTTTTGGGGTTGTTTGTGTTGAGTATGCTTCTTGGAGCTCTGAGAAGCAGAGAGATGATTGAAGTGGAAGGAAGTGAATATGAATCTGAGGCGTCCCGGAGCTACCCATCCATAACATCTGTGGCTGAATGGAGAGGCCACCCAGGGAAATTTGCCCAATTTATTTATAAAATAGCATGCATAGGTTTCAATCCTGGTTCTAAACATAAAATATCAATCTCATGTCATCCCTGGAAAATTCAGAAAGATGATGTTTAAGAATGATTTTTTTCAAATCTTTCTATATCAAGTTTAATACTCATTTGGAGGATCAGTTTCTCATTTACTTACAAATTATTTAATGTCACTCCTTTTTCCATATACAAACCCCAAACAAAATTGACTAGTAATTTGTACTTTATGGCATGGCTCCTTTTAAGTTGATGAGTGAGAAATCAAATGAATTATTTATGGGTAGATATTGAGAATTATCTTTCTTATTTTGGTCTTTAAGATAACCTTCCCACAGTCAGATTAATTACTCACCTCTCCCTTGTATGACAGGTAAAGTAAATGCCATGAAACCAGAGCATTAAAGTTTATGTTAAACTTGATTCCATCCTTCAAACTAAGTTTGAATCTTCTCTCTCACAGCTTTGTAATGTGGTCATTCTCCCTTTCAACACTTTGTGACAGACATCTGATTTCTCTTTAGGCAATTTTGACTTAAAAAGCCATTTTCTCTCTTAAGATAACATACTTTTATTTAAAATGATTTCAAATCGGGATACTGCTACACTTTTTTTTTTTTTTAAACTCATACATTTTGACCAGGTATCTGGGTAACTCTTTAGGAAAAGATGTTTTAAAAGTTCTTCTATGTAGCAAAGTAGAAACCTTTCAGATGAGATATTTCCCAGATTTAATGGTGAAAAGGTCCTTAAAATAAAAAAGGAGGGGAAATAAAATGAATACTACTTGTAAAGATAGCTGCTAACTGCAATTAACCAGTAAAGATTTTGTAAGAGACGCTTTAACAACATCGATATTTATGCGTATCTTGAGGATATCAATATTCACTTGGAGGTCATTATTTGGTAATCCACTATTTCACAAAGTTTCATGGCATTTATTTTACCCATCATGCCATAAAGGAGTGGTGTGTAAATAGTGATTTTAAGGAACCACAGTAGTTGTTTATTCCCTATCGATGAAAATTTTGGTTTGCATCTAATGAACTTACATAGTCCTGTGTCAGCTTCCCTGTAGCTACAATTTTATGCACATAAATGACTGTCTCATTACGATAAATTCCTTGAAATTGAACTATTGTCCAAAGAGTAAGGACTCCAGAAGGTTTTTGTCAATTTGCCCTCTTATCAGCACTAAATGAGAATTTTCATGTGTCTGAATCACACTGGCTCACTAACTCTTTTAAACTGACTTTAGACATACCAATAATGCTAAATTATTGAAAAGAACATTTTATAGTATATATGTATATACAAATACATATGCATATATACAAATATATGTAAATATATACAAATATATACGAATGTGCACATATTTATATATATACACAAATGCGTGTATATGTGTATATAATCTTTTTCTAAAAACTTCTACAGTTTTATGAGGTAGAACAGTTATTTTTCAAACTTGAAATATAAGAAAAATAAGATTTTAAGTAACTACTCATTCAGTGTTACATTGCTAATTACATTGACCTTGTTTTGAACTCAAATTTTTTATTAAATCATATATTCTCTCTTAATGTTACTCTGTTGCAGAAACTATACATTTTCATTTGTTTGATGTGTTGCTGGATTCTGTTTGCTAGGATCTTACTGAATATTTTTGCATCAATATTCATTACAGATATTGGTCTGTAATTTTCTTTCCTTTTTGGGTCTTTTCCTGGTTTGGGGATCAGGGTGATGTTTGCTTCATAGAATGTATTGGGAAATATTCCTTCATTGTCTATATTGTAAAAGGTTAAGTAATAATGGATACTAGTTCCTCTTTAAAGGTTTGGTAAAATTCTGATGTGAAGCCATCTGGTCCCTCAGTACTTCTATGAAACCAACTTATATTTACTCAAACTTTCTTATGAAAGATAGATCACAACTATAGCCCAGGATGAAGGAGAGAAATGGAGTGGGAAGGGAGGGGAGAGGGGAGGTTTGATAGAGGGAGTGTAAACGGTGGGACCACCCCTATGGAGCATATTCAAGGGTACAAGTCAAATCTGTCAAATGTAGAACATAAATGTCTTAACACAATAATCAAGTAAATGAGGCGAAAGCTATGTTGACTGGTTTGATATAACCACGTCAGATTGTATAAAAAGAAAACACATTGTACCCTACATATGCATAGATTATTCATGATCTATGTGCATTTGACTTAATAAAAATTAAAAACTATATATTTTCTGTTACATTTGGTAGTGAGGTGACAAAATAAATATTGATACATAATAGTTTAAATGAATAGAAAATTTTATCTAACTTCCATCTTGGATCCTATTTTTCCATATCTTGCGTGATTTTAGTCACTTTAACAACAATGACAACTTTTATAATTTGAAACAAGCACGGAAATTGCATAAGACATAATGTTATAACAGTTATCTAAAATAAACAGGTGAGTGGTGAGTTCTGTTAAGAAGTCTTTATTTTAACGAACATGCTGTTTTGGTAAATTCAGTAAATATTTTAAAGTTGTCACTTTTCAAACACTCCAGTAATATTCATTTACTATGAGGCTAAAGTGAAAAAGAGTGATTTGTAGCACTTCCATTCTTCTTCTCTTGAATGGTGATGATCATTGTCATTACTCATGAAAAAATGTTAAACTTTTTGAATGTTCAAAAGTATCTTTTGACGTGATTGTACAATGTTCTCCATCAATAACTTATCATGGTGAGTTTTATTAATTTTCTACTGTTAAACCAAATGTGTGTATTCCTGTGATAAATCCTATAGAAATGGTCCTGATAGTTCTTTATTTATTGCTGGTCTCACCCTGATCATATTTTTTTTTTTTGAGATTTAGGTATTATATGCCCATGAAGAAATGTGAGCCTTTAAATTTCCTTCCTTATGTAGTTCTTATCCCTATTTAGTGTTAAAAATTTCCTTAATATATTAAGGCATGATCGTTTCTATTTTCCAATTCTCTAAGACTGGAATTTTATTTATCAATACTGTCAGGACTCAAAAGCAAAAATACATGAGTCCAGAGTGGCTCCTGTGGCTCAAAGGAGTAGGGCACCGGTCCCATACGCCGGAGGTGGCGGGTTCAAACCCAGACTCAGTCAAAAACTGCAAAAACTAAATAAATACTTGAATCCAGTACTCCCCAGTAAGTGCTATCACCCCCATTCACACACACATTCAGATGTATATATTTGTATGACACAACTTATGTTTTCTAGAAAAAAATAATTCATGCTGAAAATATTAACTATCTGCTTAACCCTTGCATAGTGAGATTTTGCTGAGTATTTCAGGGGATTTCAAAAACGTAAAAGCATGCATATATATATTTTGTTGTGCATTACTCTGACTTAGCACAGACTCATTTATATCAGCAAGTCAAATACCAGCGCCTACTGCATAATTACGTAGCTCAGAGGGCCACCTTGTTTAAAGGTGCGTGTGTGGTACATAGTCAGGCCAAACAAGTAAAATACATGCTGACATAATAGTTTAGAAAGTCCCGGAACTTGCCTGAAAACTATGGGTAATTAGGCTGGTTGTGATTTGAGTAAAGCTTTAATGGCATACTCTGCTTGAAATTGCTCTAAGAATAAGGTACAGTGTCGGTGGTAATCAACACTGGAAATGTGATGAGTCTTCTTGGTAAAGAAACTTCATCATCGGGGAAAGCAGAGGTTGGGTCTGGTGAAAATTCATATTTCATTAGATGAGTTGAAAGTAATGCCACTGATCCCTTATCGTTAAAAACAAACCCAAAAAATAAATTGAAGCTTAATTCACTTAATTATGGGCACATAATGAATTTCAAGGCAAGGGATAACATAAAAATCACAGAAGACGCCTAGAGCAACAAAAGCTAAAAACATCTCACAGAAACTAAAAAACGAAGGGAATTTACTTTGGCATTAGCAAGCACTCACAGTGTCCATCGGGGTTCTGTCCGTGCACGCTGGACCATCCTGAAATCGGACAGCAGGCTTTTGATGTTACCAGTTTTCACCTGAATTTTTGTAAAATTTATACATCTTAAGACAAGTTGCCCGTACAAAGATCTCAGATTCTGATTTTGTGCATATTTGCAGAGAGGCCCAGAAAACGGCAGGAGAATCATTGGTATTTTCAAATCCCTTTGATATCTTGAGATAAATTAAAGAAAGTCTAAATTTCAATGAAGTGTGTGTAACGAGAAACCATGTTAAAAATCATTTGGCATGTCAGTTTATGTAGACCAAAATATATCTCTGGCTCAAAAAACTATTGATATAATTAGTATCTCTTCAGCATGTAAGAATTGTTTTTATTTCAGAATAATAAAAAATGTTAGAAGTTCCAAATAAATCCATAAACAAATCTAAGCCACTGAACACAATCAGTTAGTATTTCTTTTTGGACAACTTCTCTGCTTTTTAATATTTTTTTCCATAGAAAGTACTTTGATGTCAATGTACTAAAAGTTCCGATGGGAAAAAAAATTAAGAAATTAGAGTGTTTCTGAAATGAAATCCTATCATTGTGCATTTCATTGGGTAATGTTTTGCCAGTTAGAAACTGCTTTCCTCTGTTTGACTAATAGCAATAGGAAGCTCAACTTATTTTTCTTGAGAAAGTAATCCAAACACAGGTGAAAAACCTGAAGCAAAAATGCAAAACAGACAAGATTCAAGAATTTAGTGATTTTTTTTTTTCTTGTAGAGACAAAGTCTCACTTTATAGTGCTGGGTAGAGTGCTGTGGCATCACTGCTCACAGCAACCTCCAACTCCTGGGCTTAGGCGATTCTCTTGCCTCTGCCTCCTGAGTAGCTGGGACTACAGGTGCCCTTCAGAATGCCCGGCTACTTTTTTGCAGTTTGGCTGGGACTGACTTTGTAGCCACCGCCCTTGGCGTATAGGGCCAGTGCCCTACCCACTGAGCCACAGGTGCCACCCAGGAATTTAGTGGGTATTTTTCCCCTCCAAAGAAATCTGAATTCATGGTGCCAATGACAGATTTTTACATAAGTGAATTTTCATAAGGATCAGAAAAGATTAAACTTCATTGGATGTATTAATCATCATGGTTATCAAGGAAAGAGTAATACAAAAAATGTACATGAATAAGATTAAATGTGACCTTAAAACTAGTATCAGCTATAATATCTGTATTTGATAAAATGTCCAAATCTCAAGAAAAAAATATACTGATAAATTTAAGTGTTTTACAAGCCTCTGTAGACTTTCTTTAAATTGGTAGAAAGAAAATTTAATTTTTTGAATCTCATCAGTAACTGATCTTTTGTGAAAGCTTTTTAATTTATTTTTTAATGTTTGGGATTCATTGAGGGTACAAAGAATTAGGTTATACTGATTGCATTTGTCAGTTCAAGCCCTCTCATAATTGTGTCCTGCCCCCAAGAGGTGTGCCGTACACCAGGAACCCATCCCCCCCTCCTTTCCCCTCTCTGTGCCCCTTCATTCCCCTACCCCCCATCAGCTCATCTACTGCCTTCATATTATAATAGAGAATGCACTGGATTCTTGCTTCTCCATTCTTGTGATGCTTTACTAAGAAGAATGTGTTCCACCTCCATCCAGGTTAACACAAAAGACGTAAAATCACCTCTGTTTTAGTGGCTGAATAGTATTCCATGGTCTACATATACAACAGCTTGTTAATCCATTCCTGGGTTGCTGGGCATTTAGGTTGTTTCCACATGTTAGTGATTATAAATTGAGCTGCAATAAACAGTTTAGTGCAAATGTCCTCATGATAAACAGAATTTTTTTTTTCCTTTGGGGTAGATGCCCTGTAATCAAATGGGAGGTCTAGCTTGAGTTCTTTGAGGATTCTCCATACTTCCTTCCAAAAGGGTTATATTAGTGGCAGTCCCACCAGGACTATAAGAGTGTTCCTTTCTCTCCATATCCACGCCAGTATCTGCAGCTTTGAGACCATGGTGTAGGCCATTCTCACTGGGGTTAGGTGGTTTGCATTTCTCTGATGATTAGGGACAATGAGCATTTTTTCATATGTTTGTTAGACATTCATCTGTCGTCTTTAGAGAAGGTTCTATTCATGTCTTTTGCCTAGTGATACATGAAATTGTTGGCTCTTTGTTGATTAATTTGAGTTCTCTATAGATTCTGGTTGTCGTTTTTGTCTGATTCATAATGTGCAAATTATCTTTTCCCAGTCTGAATATTGTTTGCTTTAGTTGTTGTTTCCTTAGCTGTACAGAAGCTTTTTGGCTTAATTAACTCCCATTTGTTTAACAAAAAAATGACACTTAATCATTCATTTTTGTATACATTTAATATTTTTATATTTTAATTTTTTAGACAGAATGTTTATAATGAAGTAGTAAACTAAATCAAATATTGCTATTTTTAAAAAAGCATGCTTTTCTGATTACTTTTGCTGAAGGCATAATCTTTATTCAGGATTTTCTAGAAGCCTCAGGTGTATGTTAGTGATTACCAAAGTAAAGGGCAAAATGAGAACCCCAGTAATTACAGACTTTGGAATTATTTATTTCTTGAAAACATTCAGTATAAGAGTTAATTACAAAAAGCTTTGCTGGGCAGTGCCTGTAGCTCAGTGAGTAGGGTGCTGGCCCCATATACTGAGGGTGGCAGGCTCAAATACAGCCCTGGCCAAGCTGCAACAAAAAAATAGCCAGGAGTTATGGCAGGTGCCTGTGGTCCCAGCTACTCAGGAGGCTGAGGCAAGAGAATCACCTAAGCCCAGGAGTTGGAGGTTGCTGTGAGCTGTGATGCCACAGCACTCTACAGAGGGTGATAAAGTGAGAGTCTGTACAAAAAAAAAAAAAGCTTTGCTTGACCTTATAAACTTTTTTGTGGGGCACATGGGAATTAGAAAATGGGTTTGTTCATATCTTTTTCCTAATTGAATGTAAAATACACGTTTTGAGAGAAACTATATCTTTTTTGCAGATATAGTTTCTGTCAAAACGTATGTTTTACATTCAGTTGAGAATATTATACACTAAATGGAGAAGTATTTTATTTTTTTATGTTATCTTTACATGTGCTTTTAAATTTCAATTATTTTTTATTTGTTAAAAGATACACAAAGAATTAACAAATGAAGGGCTTCCCCCCCCCAAAAAAAAGAAAATAAGAAAAGTAAAACCTAGTAAAACACAAGCTACTTAAAGTCTATAAATTTTGGGTAGGAAAGAACTCTGTATTAGTTCTGGTCTTAATAGGTTTTAAGCTAATTTTTTTATTATTAAAGAATAATTTATCTTTAAAATGTACTACTCAAAAAACTCTATTTTAATGCATTCTTCCATCTGATCACCAACTATCATTTTCATTGTCTCCTTTGAACTTTTGAAAACCTTTAGAAGCATTTAAAAGGACTCATTTGGCATCTCAGAGGAAGTGAGACACTTGAAAAATTATGAAAACAGCTGAATGAAAAACAAAGATTATGAGACAATTTCTTTACAGAAATCTTGGCAGGTTCTTCTCCAGTCTCAAACATACAGTATGATGTTTTTGAAATTTCATTTGAAAGAACAATTTAAGGATATCAATTCCCTGTTTTCTAGAAACATTTACATTGGCTAGGTTCATAATAACAATTTAAATAAATTCAGGTCATCACCTCGGGATGTTTGTGTTCAAATATCACACCAAGAAATAGGCTGGGAAACAAAAGCTTAGCACGTTTTACATATCAAATATAAATAGGTAAAATTGATGTATTTATACTTTTATTCTTTCATTTAGTGATCCTCCACTATCTATTAGAAGCCTTGATCTGTGCTAAGTATACAAATTTGATTAAGACAAAGCCCTTGAATTCAAGGAACTCATAACTTACTGGGTAAAAGGTTAAAGCAAATTGCAATGCCATGTTAGAAATGCAATTTTTACAAGCTCCTAGGGAAACTAAGCCGAGGGAGAAAAAGCAGTGAGTATGCAGAAAATGTTTTACAGAGAATATAGTCTAGAATCAGATTTTAGGCTGAGCACAGTGACTCTTACCTATAATCCTAGCACTCTGGGAGGCCTAGACAGGCGAATCCCTTAAGCTCAGGAGTTTGAGACCAGCCTCAGCAAGAGAGAGACCCGCATCTCTACTAAAAATAGAAAAATTGGCCAGGCTTTGTTGTAAGTGCCTATAGTCCTAGCTACTCGGGAGGCTGAGGCAGGAGGATTGCGTGAGCCTAGGGGTTTAGGTTGCTATGAACTAAGCTCACAAGATGGCACTCTAGCCTGGAGAACAGAGTGAGACTCTGGCTAAATAAAGAAATAAAAATTAAAAATAAAATTAAAAAAACCGAATTAGATTTTGGAGAATGAAATTGCTATCAAATAGGTGGAGGGATGCTGGGAAGAAATAGTTCCCAGGATGGACCATAAACATCAAAAAATACAAAAGAATTTTAGTATCTCTGAGGTGTAGCAATTCCTACTAAGGATTTAGGCTTGATGACTATAAACAATTGGATTCTCCAAGCATCTTAAGTGAGAATTACAGTTTTGTGTCTCAGAACATGATTTGACAGTAGTACTGAGGAATAATTAGCAGCAAATATAATATAGGTGATACTAAAGCTGTGGGAAGAAACACACTGATAAGAAAGTTAAGCCTGAAAGAGCCATTTCAATATATTTCCCCAGTTTCTGACTCAGGCGTTTGGGGCATGGTTATAGCAATAATCAAACTAGGATAAAAAACAGGAAGAAACGCTTTCAAAGATTTCCAGGCTTGGAAATATTAATCTTTATCAAAATTTAAATAATTACCTCACACAGTACATCGTGTTGTTGACAAGAATAGAGTAGCATGTTAGGAATATGTCTTTGATTTTTATTTTAGCCTAAAAAAGAAGCACCACTTATACTTACAACCATAAAATTTCAGAACAGTTATTACAGGTTCCCTATGAGCTTTATAGGTAGTGGATATGTTCAGTGATTGAAGAGCTCACATATGCCTATAAATGACTTGAGAAAATGGTCTCAGCGCCCGTAGCTCAGTGGGTAGGGCTCCAGCCTCATACATCGAGGGTGGCGGGTTCAATCCCAGCCTGGGCCAGCTAAACAACAATGACAACTGCAACAAAAAAAACAGCTGGGCATTGTGGTGGGCGCGTATAGTCCCAGCTATTTGGGAGGCTGAGGCAAAAGAATCGCTTAAGCCCAAGAGTTAGAGGTTGCGGTGAGCTGTGACCCCCACAGCACTCTACCTAGGGCAACATAATGCGAATCTATCTCAAAAAAAAAAAAAAGACTTGGGAAAATTCACAAAGATTTTATGTATGAGTAAAAGGAAAGATGTCCAAGAAAATGAATAGATAAGATTCTAGAAGTATCGAAGGTAGGGCACAAAAGCAGTGTTCAAGAGAATACAGTTTTTTGTATAGGTGAGGTATCAATAGGTTTGATACAAATACCAACATATAGCTTGTGTTCTGTGGCGTTGGCCAGAGGCAAGATCACAAATAGATGTAGCGTATGTTGAAATGGATTGGTATTACTACTTTTGAAAGGTAATGCTGCCTTCAGAATTCAGAGTAACTCTTTTATATAGAATAAAAGAAGTGACAGTTAATAAATTTTTTCCAACATAATGACTCCTCCAAAATAATTTTCTGTCAATTGTAAGGAACGATTTCATTTCTAATTGCATATAAGAAAGAATGAGAAGAGTTACAGTATAAAAGTTCTGACATGTCTGAAAAACAAACAGGTAGCTCTAACCATCAGAAATTGGAAGACATTTAGTAAGTTTCACCTGTACCCTTCTAAGATGCACCGTAGGTGTGGCCCTACCAATTACCCTCCCTCCACCCAAGCTCCTAAGAAAATGCCACTAAGCCTATGTTAAACAGTTTGAAAATATTTCAGATCGTATATGAAACCAGCACATTATACCCCATGATTGCAAGGGGAAAGAAGGCACGATGAAGACATGCAAAAAATTTAAGGGAGAACTTTTCTTGAGATCCAGATGAATTTACCCAGGATCACATCCATATTTTAGTTTCAGAATTTAAAATGCTGCCTAAGATTTTTATGAATTACTGTGGGAAGAGGATTGAGGGTGGGAAGATGCTTGTGTTTTGTCACCTTCCTTTGCCTTGAAGGCTGTGGATTCTGCTTATTAGAACCTCTCGTGCACCACACTCATCACTATGTAAAAACCACTTCTTTCTTTGCCCTCCTGTGTGACTGAAGATCAGGGTTGGTCCTGCTCTTTTGTTTAAAGGATTCATCATCAAAATATATTTCCCTATCTGGCCTCTTATTGTTACAGAATTTGAAAATTAGCTCTAATTTCCTAGTGGCAGTTTCATCATTGTTTATTGAGTTAATATATTTAATATGCTGTTTCCACTTCACATTAAGCAGAAGCAGATTGTTTTGTAGGTTTAAAATTTATGTTTTGGGATTGCATTGTTTTATTATAAGCCAGTGTTAGGGCTGAAATGAGGTTCTTACATTAAGATGTTTAAAGAAGATTAAACCAAAAGAAAGATCATTACCTCCAGAATAAAATTTATTAAGACATTTATGTAAAATTACAAAAAAAAAAAAACAACAAACAGTTTTATTTTCATTTAATTTTTGAAGCAGAAAAACATTCTATTTGGGGCGGCACCTGCCCCGTATGCCAGAGGTGGGTTCAAACCAGCCCCAGCCAAAAACAAACAAACAAACAAACAAAAACATTCTATTTTGTTCACTTAAAATATGGAAAAGGTTTGGGAATCTGGAAAATCAAATGGAGTCAGTAAATGAAAGTTTATATGGATTATCATTCAACTTCCAAAGGAGAAGGTTAAAGGACATGACCTCTTTAGAAAACTATGATCCCATATAGAACCTTCTAGAATAAAATAAATTGAAGCAGTTCATGGTTTTAGAGAAAGCTTGAACTCCTGGCGAGTCCGAGTAACTTGACCCATTCTCTGACATTTGATGTTGATTATAATCAAAGGTGGGAGCTGTGTGTGAAAGGATTTGCTAAATGCCCTGTGAAACCTATGTCTTTAAACAGCTGAAAGGTCTCATGCTGGAGCTCATCTCCACCTTTTCATTAATAACCTTCTATTAAAAACAAAAATGAGTATTGTGACTTATCCGTCCTTCAAATTCACACAACTAAAAAATACGGCAGGGGAAACAGAGTCCTTTTGGTCTTTGACCAGAAGGTGGGAATTCTCTATCTAAACTTGCAGAAAAAATAAAATTTTAAGATCAGTTAACAGTGACATTTAGAATTTATGAACTTTGACTCTGCACTATTTTGCATTTTCCTTCCAATTTTTCTCTTTATTTTCTATGCTCTTGTTTTCAGTTTGTTCCATTTTTTAAAGAATATTTGATGCTTGAAAATAGAGTTGAAACCTACTGTGTCTTTGAACTTGTTTACGCTGACTGCTGTGTTCTTGTGACCCCCAGGGACAGAAGGAGCAGTGTTCGGGCGCTCTGTGGAGACCCCTCACATCAGAGCAGAACCATCCCAAGACCTCAGGTAAGTGCTCCTTCTTACACCTGCATCACCTGTGTCATTGTCTCCATTCTTGCAGGTCATCCTTGGTACATAAAGAACTAAAACAAAATATGTGCTACATACTTGTAGGGAGGATTGACCTTGTCTAACTCCATGGTAAATAGGGGTTAAGGACAAGGTAATGTGGGTTATTGTTCCAAGTTTCTCTAAACTTTTTCTTAATATTACTATGAATGTAATAGTAAATATATCAGCAAGAGGATTGCGGAGAAGAAAAAGGAAAGGAAATTTTCTTTCTGACATAAATGAAGAGAAGCTGGAAAGGAGAAAGCTATGGAACAAAATAGAAATTAAGTAGAAAAGGGCAGAATTAATTACCCTATAACGGGTTCCTCAGTCTGATATTCCCAATGAAATCAGCTCCTTCCCGAAATTGTGATGTTTCCAGGAGGCACAGTTATACGTAAAAGCACTCCTTACCAAAAGATTGGGAGGTGTCAACATTAAGAACTAATAATTGAATCCTTCCCAGGGTAATCATGACCCCTGTTGGTAAAAGTTGACATGTCAAACTGCAGATCCTTAATTCAACAAGTAAATTGTGATTAGGGGATTAGAGATGGTTTACATAATTTGTTTCAGAAAGGTAAATTATATTCCCAAATGCATTTACTGTTGTATAAGAAAAATAAAAAATGATAGTGATAGTGAAAAATAAATCATATGCTAAAAGTCGCTTTTAATATCAGATCAAAATATCAGTCTTGAGAGACATAATCTCTTATCTTGGAAAATGCAAGAAAAATATTAAGTAAACAAAGCCTGTTTCTAAGCCCATCATAAAGACTGGTGTTCGGTCCTTCCAATTTAATGCGTAGATAAATGCTGAAAACAGAAAATACAGTTGAAAATTTTAAGGCCACAAACTCCATGCTTTTACAACAGTGAATTCGGTAGAACTTTACCGTTCTGAGATCAAATTTCCTGAAGAACTCAGTTTCCCACTAGTTAAAGCAACAGCCAATGAACTAAAGAATGAGCCAATGAAAATTAGAAAAAGGTGACCCATTTCATGTACCAGGGCATATTTTATAAGAGCAAAACATTTATTTACTATATGCAATAAGCTATTTAAAAGTATTGAAGAATGTGTGTAAACATCCTCTTAATGTCCTCTTATTATCTGCTGTGGTCTTGATTTAGGGTATTTTTTCTCAGCTGTCCAAGTTCCATTACAACAAAACTCACATCTTCCTTTTCAGGAGTGAGCAGCCGGCACTGTGTCTTATATATGATAGTTTGATACATATTAGTTAATCTGAATTACTGAAACTTAGGAAACCAAATAACGAAGAAACTAAATAAGTGTGATACAAAAAATGTGGCACCAGTTATTGTATTAATATTACAAAAACACGTGACTAGCACTGATTCCAATTGTTTTTCGTTTATGTTTTAATACCAGTGTTTACCAATTTAGTCAAAAAACTTTTAAACATTATTAAGTTGTGAAAGAAACAGTGTTACTTCTAACATTTTAGTAATTATATACTTGTCCTGTAATTATTTACAATGAAGAGTCTATTGCCAAGGGAGAAATAAGAATCAGCTGGTTTTAAAATTATTCTTGCTAACATGTCTCAAAATTCATTAAATGTGAAAGTGAACTAAATTATAATTAGTATGCAGAGTTTCTGGTTTGTATTTTCTACTTATTCATCATTAAACACTGCCTTAAATTAGACTTACAATCTAGTGTTAAAAGCAGATTGGCAACCCTCAAAATAAGTGGTAATAAATTCCAAAACTGAGATAGAAAGTACAGTAATTATGGAGCTATTTATTTATTTGTGATTGGTGATTAAGAGCGATGTGTCTAAGAAGCTATTCATAACTTTTGGTGACAATTTACCTTTCAAAGAAGTAAGAAGTACTCCTACTTGACATTCAATTTAATCAACAAGGTGACATTAGTTGGCCAATAAATAAAATGATCATTTGGGGTATAGGTAGCTGTGTTATGTCTGGATTTAATATTGTCAGAAATAAGAGACTTTAGAACATTCCTAACGTTTATTATAGAATTTAGATAATATTTTGGTTGAGGAGTGGAGCAGACTTGAAGAATTTGTTTATTTAGCAGATGTTTGATGGATGTTTAATACATACCAAGTGCTGTGTTAGTTTTCCTGTGCATTTTAAACCTACAAGTTTAAATTCTTACATAAGGTGACATTGTTTTGTAGAAGGGATCTGAATTTTAAAGGGCTAAAAAATTCATGCCAAGTAGTTGATAAAGACATAATAGTAAGTTTTCCTGAAATTGTCCAAGTACTAATGTTCTTTCTCTTTATTTCTTACATTAATGTGTAGTTAAATTACTACAGTTCAAAGAGTTTCTGTACTCCATGGTGAGAAGTGATGAAACTCATTATGTAATGCCCATTACCCAGCGATTGTTTGGCTTTCAGATCTATTAATGTTCCAAGAAGAAGAAAATAATCTGGGCTTGGAATTAGTAAAGTGAATTAAAATTTAATCATATAATTGACATATTTTCCATCACTCTCATCCTTGTACAAACACAATTTTAAAATGAAATGTTAAGGTTCTTAATCTCTGAGAACACATGGAACCCTAATTTACGTAATTTCCATATTCAAAGAAAAGCTACCATTTATTAAGTAGGAAGAATTTTGCCCTCAATAAAGGGGTAAATTACTTTACTGATATTTTTCTAGCTATGAGAAAAGATTATGTTTCTTCTTTTTTCCTACTTTACTCATAATATTGAGAATTCTCTTGAAGATCTAGGTTATACATTTGTATAACACCTTAAAAACAAATCTTTCTGCCTTTTTGGTACATAAAAGCCATGAAAAAAAAAAAAAGAATCGCTTTGAAGAACAGGTGGTGGGAAGACTCCAGTTTGACATTAGTCCTCTCTAATAATCCCTCGGTACTCAACAAAAGCTAGTATGAAATTCATTGATACATTTGCTTTAACACTTTCAAAATGAATATAATTGTAATTCACCAGTATCCTTGGTTGATCACATAGAAATCCATAAGCATTGCCAATAAACTTGGGTTTCATTTTTCAATAAGCCTTTCTAGAAGGTGTTATTAATAATAATAGAGTGAAGAGTTTAATTGAAAGTCCCGACTACATTAAAAAAAAAAAAGGAAAATCCCTCTATAAAGTTAGTAAGATGGTCTATGGAACCCTCTTCAACAGAGGCATAAGAATTCTGTACAGGAGAGAAGTAGGGCATTATTTAACTATTGATCCATACATACTATGTTGCTAAGAATCTATTTATTCGCAGTTCTAGAAGAGAGTCCAGATTTACTCTGATTTTACTTTGAAAACTTGAGTCTAGAATATTTTAATGGGGATTTCATGGTGACTTGAGGAGTCTGAGATATCTAGAGGAAATTTGTACAGCTAAGACTTAAGCAGGAAAAAAAACAAACAAAAAAAATCACAGCTACATTTTACACTCTTAATGGCTTAAAAGCAAACTTAATACATGTTTATCATGTCAGCAAACTACACAGAGGCTCAATATTTCTAAGAGAACGGATGTACAATCCTGTCTCCACACACATTGTTATGGGTACGCTCTCAAAGACTGCCAGTGTTTTTTAAATATCATTGTGTTTACCTTTTCATTTCTGATCTTTGAACATCTTTTTGGTAGTCTTTTCTATCTTTAATATTTTAATGCAATAATTGTCACACACATTGAAAATGCTTTCTCACAATGAAGCATTTGCCTTATTTCTGCAAAATGTGTGTATATGTATGTAAAGTAATATGTTTCTGTGCATATATGTTTTTATGTAATAATCAATTATTTTCCTTTTCTTAAACAGACTTTCTGCTTGGTTTCAAAGGTTTCTATTTTCTAGAATTTGGATATCCCTTGTACTTCCAATTTTCTATTTATTTTATACAATAAGTTATTTATGTCTCAGTTTATATTTGTAATAAATGAAATTGGAAATAATTTTCTAATTTTCTACTGAAAGTTATAGCCTATGATTTATTTTCATACTTTGGAATTATTTTTGTGGAGTGTTAAGTCAATTTATAAGCCTTAGTTTACCCTGAAATGATTGCTATATTTATCAGATATTAATTTCTCAATGTAAGAAATTCTTACGATCTATTTTAGATTCTCTTGTGTTCCACGAAGCAAATTTCTATTGCTACTCTAACTTTAAATTGAGTACTAATTTTTGAAATTCCCATCATTAAAAATTTCAACAATTGCCACACATACTTTCTCTCCCAAATAGTTTAACATGGTTTTTTTCTGTTTCAGAGGCCCCCAATGAAACTTTTGTAAAGATTTTATTATAAATTTAATTATTTTTAAAAAGTATTGATATTGGATGAGTTTATTTTTATCCAGGAATATATCAAATTATTGAACTTTTAGATGAAAAGTAAAAAGGTCAAATATCCTTATTATATTGTATTATGATATTTACGATTCAGTGCTGAATATAAACAAATCATACACTGTGTACTCTTTTATCAGATTTCATTTACTTTACAAATTGTCTTTGTGTCATCTATATTTTCTGTATCCATAATGATTTTTGCTTTTTACTTTTGCAGTAAGCTGAGTATATGCCATTATATGAACATTTTGTTTATTTACATATTTTTCTAATGATGGACACTTGTGATGTTTCTATCAAATGTTAGGAATATGTGGCCTTGGGCGGCGCCTGTGGCTCAGTGGGTAGGGCGTCGGCCCCATGTACAGAGGGTGGCAGGTTCGAACCTGGCTGCGGCCAAATTGCAACAAAAAAGTAGTCAGGCATTGTGCCATGGCACTCTACCGAGGGCGACAAACTGAAACTCTGTGTCAAAAAAAAAAGAAAATGTGGCCTACACCCAAGTCCCTAAGATATTTTCCTTTAAAACCCTAAGTTTGTAACTTTTACTTTATTTAATTTTTTTGAGACAGACACTTACTATGTTGCCCTGCGTAGAGACCTGTGGTGTCATAGCTCACAGCAACTTCCAACTCTTGGGCTTAAGCGATTCTCTTGACTCAGCCTCCCAAATAGCTGGGACTACAGGCGTCCACCACAGCACCTGGCTATTTTTAGAGACGGGTCTTGCTCAGTCTGTTATCAACGTGTGAACTCAGGCAATCCTCCTTTCTCAGCCTCCAGAGTGCCAGGATTACAGGCGTGAGGCACCGTGCTCAACCTTAACTTTTACTTATTTTTTTAACATGATAAATATTGTGTTTTGTGTATTTTACCACAGTAAGAAAATTGAAAAAAAAAAAGCATGCAGCACTCCCTACCCCATGACTGAGTCCCCTGGAGTTTTTATTTCTCAGACTTGTCCACACTGAGCTTCCAGCCATTCATCAATGGTTTCTCTACCTGGAACTGGTTTCCATGTGGGTTTCTGCTCTGGAAAATTGTGATTTCTTTTGTCTGCCTGTCTTAGCTTCTACTTTGGGTTATAGTGCTTGTGGTTCGTTTTGGCCATAAAGATATGCGGTTATCTTAGCACTATGTGTTGACAAGACTTTGCTTTTTCCCAATGGATCCCTCTATTTCACTGGGGTGGTCAGTTGATTTTTGATAAAAGAAAGTCCATTTCTGGAATCTGTATTTTATTCCCTTGTTCTCTTTGCGATCCTTTTTCCAGCATCGACTTGGCTACTGTAGTTCTTTCTCCAACACTGTCTCTATTCGCAAGGCTGCTTTGTTTATTCTGGAATTTTGTACTAGCTACAGAATACTGAGAAAATACGCCAGCTACATTAGCTTCAAGTATGTCCTAGGTAAAATAAGGAAAGAAAGCCTACTTCTCAGTAGTGGTGGGATGATTTAAAGATAATCCACACAAAGTTTCAAGCATAGAATAAGCTCTTGGTATTAACACTAGCTTTTATTATGTTGCCACAATGAAATGGGTAGCTCGCTAATACAAGAGGGTGACTCTAACCATGTTTTGCTATGAGTACATGATTCTAAGTGTTTTATGACTATGATTTTATTTATACACTAACTGAGCTATATAAATAAAAGAGTGAGTAGAACTAGATTTAGAATTCGAAGTAGAATTCATGTGTTTCTTAGCCAAAGTCATTTAATTCTTTCGTTAGGTTGATGTAACTCTTGTACATAGTAATTAATTTCAATGAGTCTTTAACCTCAATTTCCCCCTTTTGGGGGCATAACTTTATAGTATGCAACAACATTTTCAATATAGGTAATTCTTTTTCTGTTACCCTGTAAATGAATAATGTAACAGAACTGGGAAAATATTATTTAGAAAATAGTGAAGTATGTACATATTACACATCATTCAACTCATTTGATAAGCTGGAAATAGGAGATGCCTATTTTTAACTTCAAATCTTTTAAACTTCCTATATAAATACCTGTCTTCTATAGTATTTTTGGATAGATAAGATCATAATCAAATACCTCTCTAATTTCAGCACCTTTTCCAAATGTGATGAAAACGCTTGTGCTTAAATGCAAACATTACTTTCTTATCATCAAAATTCATGCAGTTTAATTCTCTGGAGTTCATATGGAGGTGTGGAGGAAAATTTGCACACCATTTGTAGAAAAATGTACTTTTCTCCTATTTAGCATGTGATAGATGTATACATTTATATGTAAATATAGATGCACCCACAGGTATAGATATTGATTTTGGATAATTGAGCTATGGCACGTTCTTCTGTGTTCACAATGAGATTATGCTAATTACACTAGTATCAGCTTGAAGTATTTTGGTTTCCATATACATGGTAACCCAGTTATGATTTTTCTACCTACGAAAAGTTAGTTTATGCTGTAGAAAAGCTTACACATTGGTTTATAATCTTGCTTTAGTTTTGATATTCATAAAAATTTCACTACCACATGTTCATTTGAACATAAAATTAAGAAATTCTCCAAATATTCTAATAAAGTATTATTATAGACCCTTTAACTGGACATTTTATAATCTTAAATTACTAGTGTCTATTATAAAGTTATTTGCTCGTATAATGGATACTATTAAAAACAATGCTATTTTTAATAACATTTGTGTTATTTCTTATTGATTACTACATTTAATTAGTAAAATAGCAAATTAGCAAAATATTGAATGAAACTTGCGTGATTCAAAGTCTTAATAACTCAGCACTGAGGGCATTTGGCACTACTATAAAAAGCTACCACTTTGCTGATGTTTTTGTTTATTAGCCTCCCCAAACCTCTAAGGCAGCAGTTCTCAACCTGTGGGTCACAACCCACAGGAACTGTATTAAACCGCTGCTCTAATAATGCCTACAGAATAAACATCCCACCACTTGGGACTTAAGTAACAGATCACAATGAACGATTTGAGATCAATTATGTTGATTTCCTTACAAATTTCTTCTATCCTATAAATCAAGAAACCAATGCTTCAGCTCCAAAAGCAAAAGATTCTAATGAATCTTAATTTCCTTGGATGTTTTGGTTTTTGTCATTGTCATTGCAACAAATGATTAAGTTTTTTTGTTTGTTTTTTTTTAAGGAGGGTGGTTAACTCAAAATGTCCTTGAGGTTAGGAAACTGGGGAGTCTCTATCAGGGCCACTTGTGGCCAGGGATGCTGATTAGTTAGTGAAGGGGCAAACATCGGGGATGGGGAAATAAGTCAGGGGCAGAGATCCCATTAATGTCTCAAAGTGCTTTCCTAACACATAGTTATCTCCCGTAATCCATACAGCAATTTTACAAATAAACATTGTAATTGTCAAATTGGAGGTGATGAAACGGATGCTGCTGGCCAACATTCTGAACTCAGATCCAGCCAGCTCTCAATATTTCCTGCCTCTTAGGTAGGGATCCCCCTGGGCAGAAAAACACTCAGCTTCATGACTGCTTTGGCAAGAAATACCTGAGGTCTAAGATGGATAGAAATATAATAAATATTTTCTGGTTAAATATTAATAATAAAAACAAAATGGAAAACTCAAACACCCAGAAATTTTACCAACGTCAAACATATATTAACCTTTCGCACATTTAATGTGTACATTCAACTATGAAATATACACATAATAACACCAACCTATTATCCTGGGACATAAACTAAACCATATTAATTATTGGATATAGTAAGTGTGCTTTTTCTCCTATTTATAAGTGCACCGTGTGTGCTGCTTTTACTATTAGATGCATAACTTGTTTTAGAACATGAGTGTATTTTGATTCAGTTCTTGTCTGAGTGCTGTGTGACTGGTTCAGTCATATCCCAAACTTATATAATTACAATTAGTATTTAGGTCATATTTAAAACTTATGCAATTAATATTTAGATCATGAGCAAATGGAAATAGTAGTGGCCACAGATAATAGCACTCAAGGTGTTAAGTGTATGACAGTATATTGGGGAAATCAGTTATAAACTACACATTTTAACATTCTGATTTTGAAATTTTAATACTGTGTGTACAGTAAATTTTACTAAGAAGTAGGATGATTTTTTTCAAACGTTTTGTGCCAAAGATGTGGGTTTTCAGTGTATTAAGGAAATCAGTTATAAACTACACATTTTAACATTCTGATTTTGAAATTTTAATACTGTGTGTACGTAAATTTTACTAAGTAGGACGATTTTTTCTTTTGAAATATTCAAATGTTTTGTGCAAAAGATGTGGTTTTCGGTGTATTGGGGAAATCAGTTATAAACTACATGTTTTAACATTCTGATTTTGAAGTTTTAATAATGTGTGTACAGTAAATTTTACTAAGAAGTAGGATGATTTTTTTCTTTTGAAATATTCGAATGTTTTGTGCAAAAGATGTGGGTTTTCATTTATAAAAATAACAATACAGGCATATTTTTAAAGAATCAGATATATTCAAAACCTGACCCTTCCAGGGATTATATGAAGGTGTCCAAGGGGCCCATAGAGATGAAAGTTCCAAAGTTGCTTTGGGGACTGAAGAAAACATCACTGCAGAGTGAACATGTTGAAATCACTTTTAAAGGCCGGCTCTGCTCCTTCAATACCACTTTTAAGCCTTTAACTTCAATTCTAAGAATGAGCTGAACTTCAGAGATCTAACCATTTGATGTAGTTCTTTCTGCAAAATGACTCCTTAATATGTTAAGGCAATACGTTGCCTTAAAAAAAAAAAAAAAAAGTCGGCTGTGAATAGTGGAGAATGTGAGCCTGAAGGAAACCTTCCTTGCCTTAACGTCCCGTGATGGAGGGAACCACAGGCACGTACAACCCAGGACAGACTCATCCCAAGAGAACGACTCTTGGATACTACTTCTAATGCTAGCACTTTTTACCACTGAATTCTAGTCTTCTATATTCTGTTTTCCTTGCTTTTTTTCCTCTAGTTTTATATTTGAAGGTAATTTCGATACTGCCTCAACTGTTTTTTTGTAGGCACAACTCTCTAAAACAGTTTCTTTTCCTTATAATTTCTGTAAGCATCCTATAATCACATTGGCACCTTCTTGATCTTTGTGTATCAGCTTCCATTTTATTTTTCTTTCTCAGACTAATGCCACTCATTCTGTGGGCCAGCAGAGGTTAGATGATATCAGAAATGTCTTATGTCCTTATTTGAATGAATTCCCTGAGGTGTAATAAGGTCTTTGAATTTTTCAAGTTTGCAGAATGTTGCCTGTGCCTGGAAGTTTGCAATGTTAATGATTTTCATTAAAGCTCTCACCTTTGCTAGATAGGGACTCTTTTTGGAGGACTACACATCCCCTAAGTGGTAATTATTTATTAAAATTCTGTTGTTTCTATTGATAATATATAATGGAGTTAAACAAGTAAACTTATCACAATCTATGTTTCAGGGGCATTGTGAAGAGAAACAACATAAGAAACTGTTACTAAATTATTTTATAAATGAGGGTAAACAATTGATGTGAACAAATGAAGGTATTTATAAAGAGTGAACAAACCAGGAAGGCAATCCATAATTTTTTAAAACTCATTTTGGCTTTTTTTTGAAATGGATTTTTATTTATGCCCCCCTGTATATTTGGCTGGTCTTTACAGCTCATATTGTCTTTTAGTTCACCAGGATTTTTCTCTTTTCTACTAATAATTCCCTGGCCCACCCTTAGACTTGAATCACCAACAAGATCCTTGATAATGGAAGCTCCTCGGGGGGTCCAGGTGAGCGCGGCTGCAGGAGACTTCAAGGCCACCTGCAGGAAGAAGCTGCATTTACAGTCTACAGAGGGAGAGGTAAGTCCAGGGGCAGAGACTGGGCCTTCACTGGTGAGCGTGCGTCTTCTATTATATCCGTGTGCTTTGAGGTGAAACATGAACTAGTTCGTGAGAAAACCTGAGTTCTACAAGTATTAATACTTCTTGAACAAGAAATTTGGTAATCCTTATGTTACTCTTTAAAATTAAATACCCATGATTTTCTCCAGAAAGATATTCACTGGTCAGTGATAAGTGGGGCATCTAAATCTCTATAGTTTCAAAATCAGCAGATAAACGTATCAGTATGGGGCCAGCGCCCTACTCCTTTGAGCCACAGAGCCTTGTTTTTTGTGTATTCTTTTGTTCAAAAAATTCTTCCAAAAAAAATGTACATCGGTGGTTTGTTTCCATAGAAAGAGTGCCTATATTTTTCTAAAAGAAAGACAAAGTTTATTTTATCATGTATCTTAATGGTATTTGCTGGATAAAGACATAGACGTTAATATTTTTCTTCCAAGTCACTTTTTTTTCCTTAAGCATTTCCCTTAAGTGTTGCTTTTCATTCCTTAAAACACTGTTTATTTTTTAAACCACTGCTTGTTCAAAATAACCCTTCGTCCTTGATGTTCCACTCTTTCACTATAATGTGAGAGGTATATATAGATTTCTTTTACTTTGCTTGCTATATAAAATATGATTTTTGTAGGCTGGATACAATGGCTGATACCTGTAATGCCCGCACTCGAGGAGGCTGAGGTGGGTGGATTGCCTGAGTTTAGGAGTTTGAGATGAGCCAGAGCAAGACCCTATCTCTACTAATAGGAGAAAAATTAGCCAGGCATGAGGGTTCATGCCTATAGTCCCAGCTTCTTGGGAGGCTGAGGCAAGAGGATTGCTTGAGCCCTAGAGTTTGATTTTGCTGTGAACTTCCCAGCACTCTGTCTACCCAGAGTGAGACTGTCTTCAAAAGAAACATTGTGATGTCCTTGCCTCCAGATTCACATTTTTGTCAAACCTGGAAATTCCTCAGCACCGTCTCTTTAGATATTAGCTCTTACATTTTCTCTATGGTTTTGACGACACTCTGATGAGACATTATACCTTTCCGTGTTCTTACCCTTGAGATCTCTCAGCCTCCCCTTCCCAGTTTCGGCTTCTGTATTTCTCTGTGTGGATCTGTTCGCTGATGTCTTTCTCAGCATAGAATTCAGCTCTATATTCTTGGGTTCCTCCCGAGTATCTAGTCTTCATACATTGAGCTTTTAATCTTAATTTATCTTTTCAATTTCTCGGAGTCTCCTCCTCTTTCAAATCTGCCTGGGCATCTTGCACGTTGCTCTTTGGTTTAGTTTTTAATTCTATCTGAATTGTTCTAAATGTTTACACATGATTTATATTCCAGTCAGGGTATGTTTAATAGAATTCTCAAAGTCCTTGAAGGTAAGCATCTGTCATACTGTTCCAACCAATTCATTTCTTGAGTATCGTTTTTACTTCTTGTATTTATTTATGTTATTATAGACTCACAAAAATCAAATGGAGAATAGAAAGGATAAGTTGAGTGAGATCCTTTGGAGCATTTCACAACCTCCTCAGGGATAACAATGAAGGCATAAATTAATAGAAGCAAAATGGGGATAGTCTCTTTTTTTGTACCTTTATGCCATTATCTGTTATTGATTCAAAATAAATTTTAGTTATTCATTTTGCAGGACCGTCTTAGTGAATATTACAACTGCAGTGATCTAGAACTCTGCTTTATAATATTTTTAAACTATATCCATGTATCCTTTCAGGATTTCTTTCTGCTGTAACGGCAGACTACAAGAATTTGTCTGACACAGCAAGAGAGAAATCTTCCCTAAGCATCTTGCATTCTTTTTAAGGACTTGCTTTTCTCATGCTAACTGTTTCATTCAAATTACTCATAACAAACCATGCCCTAGTACATATCAGTGGATATGAATCGTTTACTTATGTTCTTGTATTCAATATACAGCCGAATCTTTTGATTCAATTACAGGTCGGCATTTGTCAGCTGAGTATTATGCTGTAAATAAATCATAGCCAGAGGTTTTTATCAGTGGTTTATATTAATACAGAAAGGCACAGAACTTTATGTTAAAATAGAACGCAATTTTCTCATGAGGAAGTACGAAATAAAATCTTTTTTGCTCCGTTGACTATGCCAAAGAAAGGCAGATTGATTATGCACTGAACAATAAACTACTTAATATCAAAGCAGACATGGTATTGAGGTTTCCATAATCACAGATGAAATGTAGAAGAATGAAATTGCAACTCATTTCTGACATCATAGTGTGTGGAATTTCAAATTCAACTCTGACGGCAACACAAATCCTAATTGCACATGGAATATTTTAAGTGGTATAAGGGCAAGTGCAGCATCATTGACATATATGCTGCAAGATCAGAGAGAAAACCATTTTTGTTTGGAAAATCAATTAGTATTTTCCATAAAAGTGATGTGCCCGTTTGGGATAAGTGAATTCTTGGTAGAGAAAAGACCACGATTTAGAGGGGTGATCTTGAGAACGAGGAAGAGTTTTGGAACAAATGGATTCTAGGGCAGTGTAGAATACCAACACCAGTGTTAGAAGTTGGAAAATGAACAGCCTCATAGTAACTATCTTGGCAGAACAGAAAAAGGCATGGCTGAGCCCATCCACATTGCCTGGGCATGTAGTGCTGGAAGGGAATACACAGAAAAGTCAGCCACAAGGTAAAAAGGACTTTTATATCTCAAGCCAGGAAAATTGCAATTTTTTTTTTCTTTCTAAGGACCCCATATGAATGAATTTATCTATTAATAAAATCTACCTTTTTTTTATATGAGTGAAGCTCGAGTTTGGGTATCAGAAGCTTATGGAGTTAAGTATTGTCCTCTAGCCAACCAGTGCCCAGGGTAACCCTGGAAGGGGTGAAGACCAGCCCCGTGGCTCTGCTGCAGCAACTGCATGCCAGTGTTCCAAACCTCACTCCATCAATGAAGTTGCCGCCTGCAGACACTCACTCTGTTAAACACCTTCTCACTGCAGGTATTCACCCAAGCTATTCCCATGGAAAGACAACCAGTTCCAAAAATGTAAAAGCCAGCGGTGAGGCGCAGTGTAAGCCAGACCCTCTGAGCCACCAGGGCTCACTGGTGATACACACTCTGTGCTTACAAATGAATGCACGGTTTATAATCTTAGAGTCACCAATCAAACCCCATGGCCCTTCCCTTCTACATGTCCCTTAGCTTCTAATAGCTCACTCCTTATTATCAATGTCTCAAGGTTTCTTGGCCCAAACCAGTTCCTACCATTTTCTTAACTTACCTCCAAACCTTTAGACCTAAACTTTACCTTCCCAGGGCTTGTTCCTTCATTCTTGGGCCATTTTCAAAGCTTGAGGATGCCTGCTGTCTACAAGTGTGCTAGCTCCTCCTTTTTGGTGTGGCCGTTGGGCCTCAGACCTTCTCACTCTGGGTTTCCACGCTGGGGAACATCAGTGAAATGCCAAGTGGTGAGCACAGGGAGGAGAGATGACTCCTTTTCTTGGTTGAATTTAGGAGGATGTCAACTTACATAGCTCAGGTCAATTTTCCCCACTTCTTTTCGGGAGCTAGCATGCTTGTGGAGAGCAGGCATGCTCAAGCTTGAGACAGTGATAACTTTTTTTTTTCCCCCTGATGTGAAAGTAATAAGTGCAGATAAGTTATTAAAAAATCAGAACAGTCTTTGCTTTCCTGGGACTTAACCCTGAAGTAACTATGGGGTAATATATTTTGACATTTGATATCTATAAACATAAGCATTAATTGTACTCTCCAACTTGGAATAGTGGGTGATAAATGCAACCATGCATTTATTTTACATTTTACTGATTTGACAATTATTTGTATTATATAAAAGGTATATGTGCAGGGCCAAATAAAAAACAGGAATGATTGTACCTCTAAGGAGGAGTGTGCTAGGGAAAGTAAGATATAAACATGTTTATAAGATTACATATCAAGTGATCAGCAGAATAAGATATTAAAAGTAATAAATCACAATGGGAGAGCCCAATAAAAAGAGCCATGGAATACAAAACAAATGAAATGGGCTTTGACAAAGGGGAGAAACATGGTATCGTGTAACTCACACTGCACAGTTCTACGTGTTGTTCTAAGATCTTCATAGCTCTTACTTGCAAGCAGAAGAAACACCCAATGGACAAATACAAAACTTAATATAATGTTATGAAGGGATCATTATTATAGAGAAAATTGTACCTGTCAGAGTTGCATGGACTAGTGATATTTTAATAGCGTGCTTTCTGACAAGGTACCTTTTATTACAGATTGGCGAAGATTGGCATATAAATTAATCTCAAAAATATATGCTTTTGGCATATGAATTTTCTTCATGGCTTATTTGCATAAGAAATAGATTCCTATAAAGTATAAAGATAAACAGTGGAAATCTCCGCCCCCCCCCACCACCACACACACAATACAGTTGATAGCTTAACCTGCTTGTAAAAAGCTGGAGATGCCTGAGAAACCAGAGTTAAAAAGCCCTGAGGCTACAGGGGTTTGGATATTTTCACTCTTAAAGAAAACATGAGACCTTGGGCAAGAAGAAAAATTATAGGAAAGGGCGTGACAGAGGCTGGCTGGATTCTGAAGGTCTGTGGACTACAGAAAGTGACCAGGATTCATCGGAAGCGTGGGGGAGGGCAGTAGCGACCTCAGCGCTCAGTTAACTGGGAAGGAAACGAAAGTGCAGCTGAAAGGCCACTGAGAGAACTACTCCAGAATTCCTCGTGCAACTCAGTAAGATTTAGATGAGGGTAAAGGTGCAGAAAAGGCCGTATTGCTGTTTTCCTTGTCAATTTAGCCATGCCCTTTAGGCAATAATTAGCTATATAGGGCTGGGAGCAAGAACAGCTGGAGAGAGCTGTTTCTTTGCTCCATTTCATGGTCCAGTTTTCCCTTTTGGGGAGCTTTCCCCATGCTTGTCAAATTGCTGCTCCTGAAAATGATGAGTCTATGATTTAGAATAAGTTACTTCTCAAGTTAGAAGATTGAGTGAAGTAGGTATTGAATGCAGCAAATATGTCTCATGATAAGTTCAAGTCTGAGTACATACAATAATTACATTTTTCATTATCTACTTGGTATTACCTTTGGCCTGAGAATCAACATACTTTTATATGTATTTAAAAAAAATAGATCAGGGCAGTGCCTGTGGCTCAAAGGAATAGGGCGCCAGCCCTATGAGGTGGTGGGTTCAAATCCAGCCCTAGCCAAAAACTGCAAAAAAAAAATCAGATTTTTTTGGAATTATCCATCTCTTCATAATGTTATACTCACATCCTTATTATATATTCTTTAGACTATGCACAATTAAGAAATTAAATGGAGAAACGCTATAAAATGATTAATTTTCCATGGTGTTTGAGTAACTGACCACTAAGCAGAATGTATAATATTGCATTTCAGATTAAGGGATTTCTCTCAATGAACATGATGACTACAGTGCTTTTGGGCTATACCACAGGAATGTAATTTGTTCACCAAAGCATTGCCCCTAAGCCTGTCTCCCTTCTTAGACCATGTGGGGGAGGGAAGCAGATAACTGCGTGCGCCGAGCACTGTAGATTCCTACTATGAATTAAAACGCACTTTCTTCCTCTCCAGATATTTTTAAATGCAGATACAATCCGGCTGGGAAATCTACCGACCGGCTCATTTTCATCTTCTTTACCCAGCTCCTCAAGTTCTCGCCAGACTGTGTACGAACTCTGCGTCTGCCCCAACGGCAAACTGTACCTTTCTCCAGCCGGACTCAGTTCCACCTGCCAGGCCCGTAGCACCATCTGCTTGTGGAGCTGAAGCGACTGATTTCTCCTCACACCAGAATAGCCTTTTGTTCCTGTCCGTCTGCTTCACACTTCTGCTCGGTGTCCCTTGTGACCAGTCAGAGCTGCTTCCAATGGTCCACAGAGTGACTTGTTCCAGTGTGAGCTGGGCTCCGCCGCCACCTTCTCTTGGGATTCACAGCACCGCTCAACCCAGAGCGTGTGAGTGACACAGCAGTGCCAAAACCGCTGTCAGCAGGACAACTGGATCATAACTTTTGCTCAAAAGGGAGAGTAACATAGGTGCCTTTGCTACATGCAGTGAAGCACACAGTTTTAGATTTTTGCAGGACTTGGATATGAACTGCACATATATTCATCACATAAACAAAATTCCCAGTGTCCCATGGCGAGCTGAAATGGTTAACCCTGTAAGAAAACTAACCCCACAGTCTGAAAGCACAATTTTCCATTCATCTTTTTTGGATATAAACTTTTATCCCCACGTTTTACAATTTTGAAGCATTCTGGAATGCTTGCTTTCCTAAAAATTAAACTCAATATGTGGTTTTTAACAAAACAAGACAGGATCCCTCCCCGACTTTTCCTAGTTTCTTTGGATTTCGTGTGTTACTCTTTGTCTACTCAGTCTAGATTTTTGTACATTAGGTAATTTCGAAAGCACTCAGCAATATAATCTTTACAGAATTAACAAAATGCCATGATACCGTCGTTTGCCCGATCTGGATGGCCTTATATAGTATTTACTTGGCTACTGCATGCGACGTACGTGCTTTTAACAAAACATCTAATTTATCGCAATGTGAGACAGGATTAGAGGGACATGCTGAGGATGGGGGATCCACGGGTCACTTCTTTCTTTACTTCACACCAAGGTTTTAATGGTACCATTTTTGTTTGCCCCATTCACTCTGGGAAAATTCAATCATCTTAATAAGCACTAAGGTGATGCATAATTCCAAGAATGGATTCACTTTCCATTGGGATATCACCTTCCAAATTATTCTCCATTTACTTTTACTGGAGGTCAAGATTTAAGGGGGGATTGAAATTAAAAATCCTCAACTAAACGGTAAAAAAGACAAATGCTAATAAACAAATTAAAAATGGGTCTATTCCATCTGATTTAGATTTCAAGTAACTGGGTCACATTTCTAGTTAGCTGGTAATGCTTAGTTGTTTATTAGACTGTTTAGCTGCCCTGACCTCAGAAATCATAGTTCTTTCCGTTCTCCACTGCTTATTTTTGTAAATTAGCTCTTAATAAACAACTCCAGAATCCTGTAGATTCATTTATCACAACATTCCCTAACTCAAATTCTTGAAACTTACAGAATCCAAGAATGTATTAACTATTTCCTATTATGGGAAGATAACATGATTCCTATCAGGTAAGTCCTCAGTTTTCACATGTCAATCATTCTTCTTCTCCCGATGCTTCATGTTTAACAGATGGGTTGAAGCTTCATTTTAAGGGTTATGGGGTGTACGATCTTTGGATTCCAGATCTGTACAGCTCAGAGTAAAGAGATTTAAGCTTGTTGAAGAAATTTGGTTAGCAAAAGTAGGATTAATGCAAGCAGAAAAGTGAATCATTAGGCCAGAATTATCTTGTTTGCATAACAAGATATTGAATAATTGAAAAAGTTTTATCCTCAGCAGAAGGGTTGGAAAGCTAGCTCACTTTTGTTTTTTAAAATAAATTTTGACTTGTGTTTGAGGGGCTATAATATCAATCTGTAAATCAAAATTGGAGGAAGAACTAAGATATATAATTGCTTAAAATGTAATATGATAAATTCTTAGTCTTTGCAAAATCCTCAAAGTATATTGAAAAAAATTTAAGAAATTATCAGTGCTAATTGGCATGTTATGGGAAACATTATGTATTAATTTGAGACAGATTCAAGTTGTAATTATTCCAAAATTAAAACAACTGGAAAGTTTTAGTCAGCCGGGAACAATACTTTTGATTAGGAATTGGCCCTGTTTCTAATATCAGCTGTCTTCCGCTAATCAATTTAGGCAACCTGGGAATCTCTCCAGGCTTCCGTTTCCTCAACTTTACAACAGAATATCCAATCAAATGGTCTCTCGAGCTTCCTTCCAGTTCTAACAGGTTCTAATTACAAGAACAAATATTATAGGCTGCAGAAGAGACCATTGAAAATTTAAATTGTATGTCATAAGAGGAGAAAAGGGGGAAAAAACATGCAAAAACCAATTCCTGTAAGGGTTGTCAAATTTTTCATTCAAAGATATTCCAAAATTATAGACATAATTTAAAAATTATATACAAGCTTGAGAGTTTTAAACTATATCCAGATGATATAAAAATATCTGTTCAATTTAGTAGACAAAAATAATGATGGAGAAGGCTTTTGTATCCAGCACTAAATAACTGGCTTAAATTACTTGATTAGCTGTTTCAGCTTCCCCAGAATCTACATATAGACCCAGCCTCAGAATTCCAGCTTATTGTTATAGCTTAGAAAAATTCTAAGTAAAGTATTTGATTTCCTTTAAAAAAAAAAAAAAAAAGCTTGATTCTTTCTTTTTATAGAGGTCCCTTAGTTGCACACTACTCAAAGTGGTTTATATTTGTATTTTCAGCACCATCATTATGAGGCAACGTATATAAATATAAGGCCGTTTTACATGATGTAAATTTTATTGTCCTTAAATGACATTCAGAAAAAGATTCCTTTAAAGTGTACTACATGGGCCTTCCTCAGCTGTCTTATCATCTGTATCTTAATAACTTCATACCCAGTTTAGCTTAGGAAGGTGGGAAGGAAAGAAGAAGAAAGAGTGTTGGTAATAGATATTGCTAGCATTGAAGTTCTTTCTCAGAAATGGATAAACTGGGATGTATGAATCAAAAGGAGAGATATGATAAGGACACATTAATCTATTCTTTTTCAGACTATTATAATAAAACACTTTATACAACAATAACAAAAAGATCTTCCAAATGTTCTTGTTCTTTTGCTCAATACCTTCAATATCCCTACCCTGTACTTAATAGTCCTATTTTTTTATTTTATTATGAACCAAATAGAGAGTTATAATAAAGAGTTATACAGATAATCTGTATTATTATCTAAGGATTTAAGATAATTGTAGACTTCCATACTAAAATCTCAGGAAAGGGAGGCAGAAGTTCCAATTCCAGTTTCACTCCTGGGCAGCCATGTGAAATTCTGTAGGAAATGTTTATTAATCTTGACCACACTTTACTTATTTGGGAGAAGGATACAGCAAAACAGAAAATTTTATTGACCACTCTCATCTCTAAATTTTGTTGATTCATTAAAAAACAAAAATAAAAACTAGCAACCTTGAGTTCCGAAGCCTAGTCTGAGCTAGCATGCATCATTTCTCTCTCTATCTTAAAAATCTGCTCTTTGTGATGCCATGGCACTCTACTAAGGGCGACAAAGTGAGACTGTCTCCAAAAAAAAAAAAAAAAAAATCTGCTCTTAAATGTTGAAATGCAAATCCTCTTTGCATCCCACTGCCTGTACCCTCTATCTTTCCTTATTTGCTCTAACCATTTGAACATTAAGGCCCCTTTGGAAAAAAATCATGTTTAATTGACAAACTTCAGCGGTGTAATTGATATGAGAAAGGAAAAGAATGTCCTATGTAGAATGACTATTTAGGAAATTAGTAGACGTATTTACCAAATACAAACATTCTATTGATCTTTCTGTTATTATCTCCATTAAGCTAAAAACCATTGGTCCTTTCAAAAAAGGTAACATGATCATAGGGATCAATTACTGAATTTTTATTGCATTTTATGCCATTCAAAATTCCTACATAGGCTATCGTGCAAATGCTTCAACAAGACAGTGTCTCATTTTACAAAAATGGTATTTACTAAAATAAGACGCCAAATAATTATGTCTTTGCAATCATTGTGTCACTGATGCATCAATCGCCTGGAGAGTGTCTAACGCATAGTAGTATTATATTTTGTAGAAGCTGTCGATAGAATAGTATTATATGATTAAAATAGCCGAAGGTATTTAATGGCCAAATTTTCTATATAATGTTCAAAGCCAAGTTCAATTGAGTTTTATATGAGTGAGGTTTTGTCACCTTATTCTTCCAGTAGCTTTGGTCTGATTATAACTGTTCATGAGACCATATTCATAAATACATGCTCTATATACTGGTATATATTATAGTAATGAATATTGCAAAATATCATTATTATAAAAAGGCACTATTTTGATTCTTTTTAAACAATTACAAACTAAGGAATAATATCATTGAACAAGATTATTCATATCGTTTTACACTGCAGTTCACTGGTCATTTAAACGTCAAAGACTGGGACTTCTATTGCATTTAACTCTAAAACACTGCTGCTTCTATTAATTTATTCAAACAAAGGGGCTTGTAATTATTCCATGGGATGCTAAATATTCTCCTTGCTGGCTTCTGAGCTGTAGACATTAATTCTTTTGTTTTAGAAGGGAAACTTGGTCAATGTGGTTCACTTCTGGTCTATACACGTACAGCAAACTCCTTGTTATTCATAAAACCAATATCTAAAGACTATATTACAAAATGGTCCCAAGATGAATTTACTCAGCTGAGTTGAAACTTTCAATGCCTTCTAATAATTACTTGGAAAATATATTAATTTGAAATACTTTTAGAACTATAGGGCTATATTTTTAAGCGTTAATTGATGTGGCTATGCTCTTTAAGAAAGTCAATGAAAAACTGCAAAGGAAATGAGGTATAATGAACCATGATTCTTTTTTTTTTCAGTCTTAATATCTCATTTGTTTGAATATTTATAAATAAAAGCCAAACAGGGTTAAAGACATGCAAGGACATTCATTAATAATGGAAATATGTAATTTACACTTGGAGTGTCTCGTTATTTATACGATTCTTTAAATCAGGTCCATTATTCATTTATTTTGTTTTATACTTTCATGTAAATGTTTTCTTGTATATAGAGATATATGAAAATGGAACTATTTTCTTACACATACTATGCAACATGTTTGTAAAATTGCAATATTACCAAAATTACAAAAGCTGTGCTTTTGTACTCTATCTTGCTTTATGTAAAATCAATCTTTTTCTATTTCGTCTGTCCTATAAACTGTAGATAACGTATCTATTCAAAAGTCAGTCTACTGTATCTTTTGTTTACATTGGATTGGGGTATGTTTTTTTGGGGGGGGAATGCAGCAAAGTTTTAGCAGCTGGAAACTTTTTCCTTCATAAATGAGACCTTTTAAAGCATGTAATGAGCTCATATAATTTAATATCTCTCCTGTAATTCTTGTATTTTGTCCTAATTTTGGTGCTACCATGTAACCATGATTAAATGTGATAGTCAAAGAGGATCAAAACTCACATGCTATCATTTCATTTATTCTACCAAAAAAAAAATATATAATTCAATGAGGGTGTCAGTATTAGTAGTAAATAGAGACCTTTTTAATTGTGTATTTTAACAGCAATTCTACTAAGACGTATGCTTTTTAAATATTAATTGAGGTATTTATATTTGGTAAAGATGCTTCCCTTATGAAAATTGCTACACTTTACCAGATGGCTAGCTAATTCTCTATTCTGGAATTCCTCTGATTTGATTTTGGGATAATACAAGACAAATTGCTATGTACTTGTGTACAAAATTACACCCATATACACTACATATATCAAGTCACACATACAAATACACAGAAACATGTGCCAATCATCACATGTTTAGTAATATATTTTTCTCCATTTTCTTACTAAGAATCAGCATAGTTTAAGACAATGGCGTGGACATTATAAACTTTTAGCAAAATTCCTCCCCATGCCTTGAGAGTAACATTGTCCCTCATACCTTCCATGAAACAGCCTCTATGGAGTTAAGAGTTACGATTAAATTTTTTTCTTTGCTGTCCAGATATCTCTTTTCACTGATACAGATACTATTTAGAAACAAACACAAAACCAGAACCCATTCCATTCCTCATGAAGACTTTCAAATGTTAGTTCTAAACAGAGCATAAATAAGCACTTTCAGTTTGGAGAATTATTATATATAATATATATATTCTCTGACTTTATCCACAGCAGAGTTTTGGATCTTTCTAGAATATATAGGCAACTAAATTCTGCCTACTTGTTTCTAGCAGATACTTCCAGTCATATACCAACCAGAGTAATAAATGTCTGGATTTGGTAAACTTTTTTTTTAATAAAGTGGGGTACATGGAGAAAAATTACTCAACACTTCTGGGACCAGATGTGTGATTTGTTTTTCTACACAACCTGTTCTCCAACACCAGCTGGGTATCCTACAGTTCAAATGAATTCTGACACGAGCTGAAGTTAGCACAGATCCAACAGGTTAAGTCCCTGCATGATTTCCCCTTACTTCAAATTCCAGGTTACTCACAACTTCTGTTCCAATGGGCTACAACTCTCATTGCCCCTGTCTTGAGCTCGATAATTTGCTAGGGTGGCTCACAGCAAACTGTTTACTTAAATATTGCTGACTTATTGACTACGGATATTTTGAAGAACACAAACAGCCAGATGTAAAGGGATTTAAGGCGAGATCTGTAAGGGAGCATGAGAGTTGGGGTGTGGCATTCTGCCAACACGTGTGTGTTAACCGAACTGGAAACTCTGGACCTCTGAGTCTCATAGTTTCAGGACTTTTATGAAGGTTTCAGCATACAGGCATGATCCCTGATAACATTAATTCCATTTCCTCCATATGGAATGGGGAAGTGGGGCTAAAAGTTTCTAGCATCTCATTTAAGGTTGGGTCTTCCCGTGACCAGCTCCCAACCAGAATCCCATCTCATTGGAACAAAGACACTCCTATCAGGGAATTACCCAGGTCTTAGAAGCTCTCTGTCAGAAGTAGACTCAAAGACCAAATACTATGACAAAAAGTTCTCTTAGCATCCTTATTTAAGAGGGTTTTAGGAGTTCAGTGTCAGGAACCAAGGACAGGAACTGATATATTTCTTATTATTTCACATGGGGGGTAGTGGCAAATGGAGATTGGAGTGGATAGTAAGTCAAGTAACTCCAATACAATATTATTTTTTATATATCTCATATATAGTATCTATAATATATTCTATATTTTTAGAACATTAAAATATCACTACAGGAACTGCTCCAGACAACAGCTCCTGTGTGAGCCTTACATAGCCCTGCAGCTTCTTCTGGTTACTAGACAGAAGCTTACAATTTCTAGAGGTGACCTGGTGAGTTTTGAATGGAAGGTGCATTTTTCTTTCCCTCTCAGTAAGAAGTATCACTTACCATGAAAGTAGGTTTTGTGGTAATGGATAAATCTTGATATTATAGTATTCACCAGTTGACTTTTAAAAAGTTACACATATTCAGATAGTTAAAAATCTATTCTAAATCAAAAAAGGAATCACTTAAACCATTGAAAATACAAATTGAACTCAATATTTTATCAAATAATTATTGTTACTAAAAAGGGAAAGACTGTCAGAAAATAAAAAATTAATTACAGTTTATAAATACATACTAAACTTTCTCAAAACATGCCCAAATCACTCATTCCCCTCCCCCCCCACCACACACACAGTGGTAGGTATAAAATGTGATGATAAAATGAATAGACTGATTTGGTTCAAAACTTAATGCTAAGTATATTTCATACTTAATGCTAAGTAAACCTCATACTTAATGCTAAGTATATTTTACATGCTATAATTAAATATTAAATCAAGGTATTTTGCAAATATGTGCTAGCAGATCTAGACACATTTTCTAGGTAATATTTAGTTATATATATCATTTGTCTCCAGAAGGATATAAGATTTCTTATAATTTAGACTAAACCTTTAAAACAAGAAAAATAAAGGAAAACATTGGAAAGACAGAGGAAAGAAAAAGGTTAATCACTATAATTAGTGTGTTGAACAGAATATGAATGTTTAAGTTTCCCAAAAGCCAAAGATTAAAAGGAGAATGGTATTGGCTACAATATTTTCATCATTTTGGAATAACAAATGTACCACTTCTTCACAGCATATGAATATTTTGTTAGTTCAGTCTCAGGAACATTATTGTCATTATATTTATTCGTGGATAAAGAAAGAATAAAACTATTAAAATTTTAATATTAATTTTTACTAACATTATTAAATTTTATTAAAACTGTTATCATTGTACCTAATATTCATAGATAAGACATAATGAGATTGTTTAGAATGTTGCAAAGCATGAAAGTCTTAATTCATAATTATAAATTATTAAAATAAGCATAAAATACCAAATGGTAAAACGTCAAACTGAAATGGAAGGGATCCATTTGCAGACTTGCAGAAACTTTTTGAAATATACACAATTGCTCCTATTATGCAATTTTATATGTATTATGTGATAGTATATATAAATTTATATTATAATGTAGGCAAGTAACAATTTTAAAAGTTATTTCAGGGGAACAGTTGGAGACCAGGCTCAAACTACCCTGAGAGTTCCTTCTCAGTGACTTGCAGAGATGAGAGGAAACATGAAGAGTTGAAGACACACGAAGAAAGTTTTTAAAAGCTGGACGGGAGAGCTTTCCACCTCCCAGCATGAGGACCCATAACAAGCCCCTAACTTCAGGCTGGTCCCCTCTTTATTATACACTTCACTGTCATCATGTTTCATCATCTGTCTAACGGGAAAGGCTGAACCCTTCCATGATGGCTCCTGCTGGCCTTGCATTTTCTAACCAAACTATTCCTTTAACTACCTCCCTTTATTAGACTGATTTACCTCTGACTTCTATTACCGTAAGTTATTTATGATCTTAACACAAACATAGCATGGAAAAGGGAAGACAGTCCAGGAGCAGAATGTCCAAGCAGACCTCAATCAGACCAGACACATGAATCTCAGGAGTGGCGATTAAATCCCTGGGAAAACCTGTGCTCAGACGAGCTGGCACGGCTGTCAATACTGAGAAAACAGAAGAAAGGAGGCATTTTCCTCCTTATCTCCCTGAGAGATCTTTTGTCTCTTAACGAGATTTAGATCCTTACCCTGTCTCCAACACATTTTTTACTCCCTTGCTGTTTTCCTAACTCCCCAAATGCATTCACTCTCCCTGCGAGGGCAGTGAGCCTGGCCTCTCGGTGCTCCGTAACCTCTGAGCCGAGTGCACTGGGGAAGGGGAGAAGCTCTGGCAAGACAGTTTCTCTGTTTGAAAAACACCAGGCTTCACTGTAGCACTTTGCAACAGAATTGAGATGCCCTGTATTGATTCTACACTCTCAATGTGGACATGCTGTCCGCTGATCCACTTCTCTCCTGTCTCTGTTCCCTTTTGCCCGTCATCTACAATCATTCTTTAATTCAATTCCTAACCTACTTATAATAAACGATTGAAAATTGGTTTTAAGTGTATTAAATCATTATTTCTAGCAATGCCAGCACATCCCTTGCATACTCCCAGATCCACTTGCAGAAAAAGGCTTAGCAAAACTGTACAGTATTTCAATTTTAACAGCATGATGGACTCAGTACTCTCCCACTGTTTACTTCTTGGAAGATTCTGAATTCTCTGGTCACCACAACTAAGAGCTTTGAGATAAAGAGAAAGTAACCTATTATTAATTTCTCAAAATTAATTAAGGAAATACAAATACAAAGAAAAACATAGACAAAATTCTGGAAAGATATACTACTTTGTTTCATTGAGTCAACCTAGTTGCTAAATTAGATTTTATCGTTCATCTTGAATTTATAGCTCACTTACTGGCATTCCAATATGTTTTGAGTGTCTATGGCAGATACTATTAAGTGAGTATTCTTAAAAGTAGGCTGAAAGTCCTAAAAAATAAATTTAGTAAGTTAGAGCTTCAAATGAAAACACTAATAGAAAAAAAAAATCATAAAATAAGAATTGAAACTTCGAAATGGAATATTGAAAGAATAAATATACATTTCCTTGTACATTTCATCTTTTAAAGTATGTTAATTATGTCTGGGCACGTGGCTCACACATGTAATCCTAGCACTCTGGCAGGCAGAGGTGGGTGGATAGCATGAGCTCAGGATTTCCAGACCAGCCTGAGCAAAAGGAGACCTCCATCTCCAAAAACAATAGGAAACACTAGCAGGGCATAAGGGCTGGCCAGTACCTATAGTCCCAGGAGGTGAGGCTGAGGCAGGAGGATCGCTAGAGCCCAGAAGTTTGAGGTTGCTGTTAGCTAGGATGCCAAAGCACTCTACCTAGGGCACAGAGTAAAGCTCTGCGCCCTCCCAAAAGATATTATTTATTTCTACTGTGATACATTATTTATCTTAAAGTATTAAATGTCCAATAAGTAAAATGGATTTGACTTTTTAAATCCATTTTAAGATGATTTTCAAATCACCAATAAATTAAAATTCAAACAATCAATCTAATTCCTGCAACATTTTGAATGTCACTCAATAATGTGTATACTCCTAATGTCAGTAATAGGTTTAGGCTTTACCAATGACTGCACATGAATTTCAATTTGCATGCCAACTCATACCAATTGAAAAGGGATATCAAAATGGAACATTGTATGTGTATTGCAAATGATTTTAAGACTAAGTTTAAGCTTTTCAGGGATAAGTGGCATGATTATTTATACTGTTAAGGGTACTGGAATGACTCATGAATTGTAGCATGTATGCTCTATTTTAACAGTGAGATATCTCAAGATCTTCAACTCAACAGCTCAAAAGTGGGCCTCAGTTTCCTGAATTGTAAAATAAGGTGATTAAATGTCAAATATTTTTTAGATGCCTCAATATTATCTTAATATTCCTTACAGTTTTAAATTGGCTAATTCCATACTCTGTAGAATTTACATTTACTCTAATATGGAAGTATAATATATATAGTAATGTGCTAACAAGAAAGGAATAAGGAATAGAGGTAGAAAGTTGTCATGCATTTAATAAATGATTGAACATTATGTAATTTAGAGTGTACAATAGAATTATCTGGATTATGCAAATTAAATTCTAGGTAACAATATTAGATAGTATACTGTTCATAACAAAAGTAAACAAACTAATATGAATTACATGGGTTGTTTATTACAATGAATTGAGATAATTAATGTTACTTTTAAAATTATATGCTCAACTATTTTGAATTAAGTTTGAGTTTTATAGACAACAAAAGCTGTGTTTTGGAGAAAGTAACATGCCTCTTTTTTTTTTTTTTTTTTACATTTTAGTGCATTCATCTGCTATTTTTTTAATAAATAGTAACAAGTGCCTCTATATCTTAAGTGCTCTCCTAGGTAGTGGTAAACAGTAGTCAATCAAAGACAGACAAGGCCTCAATTCTTATGGAGCTCTGTGCTGTTGGGAAATTTCAGACCACTAATAACATAAAAATAAATAAACAAGATAATGTCATAATGGGAAAACTTCTATGGAGAAAATGAGCAGTGAGATATGAACAGGCTGAGATTCATTATGATAAACACTGTACGAAGAGTGTTGTCATTTCAACTCACAAAGGCCTTTTTAGTACATTTCATTACGTTCTATAGGATATGTGATAGCCCAACCACTTGAATATCAATTAGGAAAACAGAATCATGTGATGAGTGACTAATAAATTTATAATTAGATTTCAAAATGTAAAAGAATGCTGTATCTAAAGAAATAAAAACTAAAAATAAGCATTTGCTGCAATTTTTAATCTACAGTTAAAATATAAGTTATCAACCAGTTGTATAATTTCATTAACTCCTACATGTCCTTCCAATGGCGTTGGTCAAACACTCTTGTAACGCAGCCCCTTATTCCTGTTAATTGTAGTTCCTGGTTGCACAGGGGAAATTATGCTCTTTGAGTGTCATTACCTAGCAGCTACAAAAAAATGAAATTACTATGGAATATCTCTCCCCGCCAAAAAAATCTCAAAATGGTATTTTAATGATGAGAAATATGAGCCTTGAGGTTTCCTAAAATAAGAATATTAACTGATTATATAATCACCCTCTACTGGGGGTTCATATTTACTCTGGATTCTGGACTTTACAAAGTGCTTCAACCCTCGGTGTAGCTCATGTCATGTTAAATGACATATTTCAGGGGTACTTATTCTTTTAATGTGGCGCTGGGTAGAGTCAACTGTAAAATTAACCTGAGTATTGCCATGAAATATATCCCACGCTCACACTGTTTTGTCTCTCTCGAACAAATTGGTAGGTCCAGCTGTTAATACATCATTATGGTAGATTTTACTTGAAGTCTCAACATGAATTTGCAAGATTCTCTTAATAATTGGACATAATTCTTTCTATCCCTCCAATTCTATGATTGAATAATAAATGATTAGTAGCTTAAATTACTGTGAAGGCAGCTAAAAATTCATCATCAAATACACTAAATTATGAATCTAAGCCATAATCATGTGTCCCTAAAGGGGATATAGAGTCATATAAGTGAGATAGGGTGGTCTAGTAAATTATTTTTAAAAAATTGGTTATCTTTAGGTTGTGTGCTCTTTAGGGTACCCCAAAGGATAGCCTGATAAATCTTTATGACCAACCATATCGATTGGCCTGGAAACAGTGTAGTATTTAGAAACTCCAATATTCAACCTTGAAACCATTCAACAAATTATATAGAGAAGTTTTGATCAGACAACTTTCCAACTGAGAAAATTCAACTCTTATGTTCTAGGCCATTTTAGACCATTTTCTTGAATCTAATCTTAGTATTATGTTCATTGAATATCTTATCAAAACTACTATACAATGTTCATGGTAATAAATACTAATTAATTAGAGCAATTAAAGCAGAGGAAAACAATGAAACAGAGAACCAATAGCTAATATTTGCAACTTAGAGGTAACTATCTTTTGTTTTACAAGAACTCTCTGGTTGTCAAAAATGAATTAGTTCATTTTGGTGCTATCGAGGTAGAAAATGGTCAAGGGTGACACTAAAAAATAAATTCCCAGGCTCCTTCTCCATACTTGTTTAGAAAAAAAATTTTACTTTTTTTTTTTTTTTTTTTGCCATGTCCTAATGGGTAGAACCAAATAAATACAAATTTCCTTTAGACTACTAAAAATAATACACATTTCTTCTAAGAAATGGTATTGAAGTCTCATATGATAATTTGCATTAAATAAAATTATTTCATTAATAGTGGCTGAAGAGCGTCACCTGCCAAAATTCAGATCACGAAGGTTAAAAAATATCAAAGGTCAGGAATTAGAAAATAAAAGTATTTGAACTTATTCTGCTTCAAATTTATCTTTTTATCTTTATTTTGGCTTTATGCAATTTATAATCAACATCTTAATCCACATGTAGCAGACACCTATATATAACTGTGTTCTACTAAGCATGCTCCTATGAATTAAAGCAAGGTTGATCTGGTTGGGTTGATGTGTGACATGATAAATGCCAAAACTGTTAACTGTCGAAGACTATATATGAGAAAATGTGGGGCAATATTGGAAAATTGTGGTGATTTTTTTTCTAAAATACCTTCTGCAATTCACACACATATGTTGAAATTAAAATGCCACACTGAAAATGTCAAAGACACTTGGCATTTTATCTGCAATATTGTGTTAAATCATTCTGCTATGGTGAAGAAAGATAAGTACTCTACATGTGTAAAGGTAAAAACTTATCCAAATTATCAGGCAATGATTTTACTTTTGTCCTGCGTTGCTTTGCAAATGGATAGTGAAAGGAATTCCTCATGTCTCCTTATGACAGAACAGGGATGAATCATTGTTCACAAACACAGCTGTGTTCAAAAACATGAAGGAATTGTACAAATGGTGTTATGCTTTGAAAATTAAAGGGATACGAATAACCAAGAAATCGTTGAAGATGGCAGGCAATTATTTTCTTTAAAATACATAATTTGCTTCAAACTCAAAACAGTTATTTATAAATATGATCCCTTCAGTAATGGCTTCAACAATTGAAATAAATATGTATAACCCACAGATGAAGGCAATTTCTGCAGGTCTGACTGCTGTCCATAATGTCTAGATTTCTTTTCTTTTGTTTTTATGACTTCAGAAAAGAAAAATTATTTCAAAAGTCACAAGAGAATGTAAAGCACCTGGGTAAGATATAAATGACTCCCTGAGTAAGTTGGCATTTTTTGGAGTTTTATTATGTTCTGCAGGTGTATCTATGCTAATTATCATCTATTACCTAAAAATGTTTCATTTAATTCTCTGCACTTTTCTCAAAATACCTTTATCAAATAGATGAAAATATAATGGGGACACTTTTCTTTACAAAGGAAATCTAACAAAGTAACTTAAACTAAAATCACATTTCCTATCTGCACACCCTGACAATTACAAAAACAAAAACAAAAAATAAGGCTGCTTTCTAAAAAAAGATTGTATTTTCTCAGCTTAAAATATTGGGACAAATTTTAAGTAGTATTTCTTTGGCAATTGCTTAAATGTAGAAAATTCCATCAGTGGCATCCGATTTTAGTCTTTCATCTCATTTTGATTTGAAAAGTGGGTAATTCAAATGAGCTCAAATGTAAGGTCATTCAACTTTGTGGTTAATAATGTATAGGAAACTCAGAGTAACATAACTCCAAATTTAGATAATGAAATACATCCTTTGTTTCTTTGGGAAAATTTAGAAGAAATATGTTAACCATTCCCATCAAACAATTAAAATCTGTGCGTTTTAATGATGATAAGCTTCATTTGGAGGAAAATATCAAAACAAAACAACAACAACAACAAACACCTTGCCTAGCTTAAAAGTGTGCTGGAATCTTACAATACCTTTCCCTTGGTTGTCTTTAATTTCAAAGGCTTGCATGTTTTTAAAACTAATGTTGAATTTGTAATACTTTCACATATTAATGTTCATTTTGTGCTTTTGAAGAAACTGAACATTTTATATATCAACAAAAATTACTAATTGACATATATTTCGGGTAACAAGGGAAAAAACAAATTTTACTACATAACTATACTTACTGTGACAATATAATTTATATCAGTTTAGACAATCTTGCTACATAGTTTTAAGATGTATAAGCATATCTTTCAAAAATATTGTTTTGTTTAATTTTAAATATCAGTTTAGTTAAATTATTGCTACAATAAAGTATTTACATTCCAATAAAATTTCTACATAGTGTATTATATTCTTTAAAATATGTTTATATTGGAATTATTTGAAAAAGTATATGTAATACACTGTAAAATTTTAAAATGTATGTGACATTGATTTTTAAAGTAAATATAAATAAAAACATTTAGTACTGATTTCAGTCAAATTATGATATCTGTTTCTCATATTAAATAGAAGGCTTGTGCTATTTTACTAATATTATTTATTTCAGGAAAAATATTCCTTTGGGAAAATAATGGTCAAAATATCTAAAATAAAAAGGAATTCCAAATGGAAAGAATCACTCAGAATGCAAACCAATCCTTTATTTTTTGTAATGATGATAATATAACATTTTGTCTTCATTAGTAAGACTATTCTTCAAATATATATTTTCTCTAATCAATTTTTCTATAAGAACCATCATACAGAAGGCGGTGATAGTCATCTGTAATCAGACTAGGATATTGTAATCTCCTACTTTAGAATCAGGTATCACTGAATCAGTGTTTCTAAATACAACACATTCCCAGCTATTTAATGAGAATTTTTTTTTTAACAGAGAATGATATGTTGAAGTGTATGTATGTGGAGATATGTTGCTCTAAGCTTTGAAGCATTGTGCTCTACTGTTACTTGAGTTTGTTTTTTTTTTGTTTTGTTTTGTTTTGTTTTGTTTTTTTTGAGACAGAGCCTCAAGCTGTCACCCTGGGTAGAGTGCAGTTGCATCACAGCTCACAGCAACCTCCAACTCCTGGGCTCAAGTGATTCTCTTGCCTCTGTCTCCCAAGTAGCTGGGACTACCTTGACTGCATAAATCACACCACATTGGCTGGGTGCCTGTAGCTCAGCAGCTAGGGCACTAGCCACATACAGTGGAGCTGGCGGGTTCGAATCCAACCAGGGCCTGCCAAACACCGATGACAACTACAACCAAAATATAGCTGGGTGTTGTGGCGGGCGCCTGTAGTCCCAGCTACTTGGGAGGCTGAGGCAAGAGAATAACTTAAGCCCCAAAGTTGGAGGTTGCTGTGAGCTGTGACACCACAGCACTCTACTGAGGGCAGCAAGGTGAGACTCTGTCTCTAAATAAATAAGTAAATCACACCACAGTATTGTGCCAAGAAATGTTATCAAGCCAGCTAGCCGACACTGCTCAGAAAACATAACATTTGGAAAAATAAAAACTTTCTAAATTACCCTTAAAATTTCAATCTGTTACATGTAGCTTGCCATTTTGAATTACATTTCTCTCATATTGATACCTTTGATACTCCTGAGGAGTTCTATGCTTTCCTATAAATCTTTGACAGAATGTTATTTGTGACAAGAATACAAAATTATATATCACATACAAATTGTTTGAAAATGGATCATCATTTTGCCTTGCCCAGGAATTCAGATGACATCTGAGCTCAAGCTAGAAAATAAAGAATCTGGAGCAGTATGATATATTTTTATATGTAGTAATAATGCTTGTATATAGAACACAAACATTGGTAATAATTTAATAATGATTTCCTTATATAGAATATTCAAAAAAATTGTTCCTAGAGCACCTTAAATTTTATATA
>CAUYRH010161558.1:0-11366 GCA_963574655.1 Perodicticus potto
CGGACAAACGCCCCAAAAACTGTTGTGGGTGTTTTAAAACCCCCCCGGGAAAAAAACTGACCCCGACACAAACTTTAAAAAAAAAAAAAAAAAAAAAAAAAAAAAAAAAAAAAAAAAGAAAGAAAGAAAGAAAGAGAAAGAAAAGTAAATAATCAATAGTTGCTCAGTTCTCTAAGACAGCTTCCCAGATTTGTTTTACTTCTATGCTTGAGGTGCTAAAAGCTTGTGAAGTGGTGTTTAAGGCTTTTATTATGGCACAAGCTAGTTGATTCCTTTCAACATTTGTTTCCATTACTATAGCTGGCATCAAAAATAAAGACAAGGATATATATTCGTGGGGCTAAAGATAAACATAACTCTACTGGTCTTCTCGAATACCAAGATATGAAGCCGTCTAGGTCCTAACTGATCAGGTGTTATTCAGGTTCCATGCCCTAGGCAAGAAAGGTACTCATCTTTCTAGAGAAAAGGATCTCCAATGGCATTAGCTGAAAAATAAGAATAAGCCTATTGCACACATAGAAAAACCATAACTCAGGAATTTTATTATGTGTATTGGCATAAGATGTGGTAGTTGTCTTATGAAATTAGAGCAAGCTATATAGGACATGGAGCAGCCTGAGAAATTTACACAATATTCTACCGGCATAACTCTTCTAAGGCAGATAGAAAACATATCTTTTCTCTTGCTCTATCTCATTGGTCCTGAAATATAACGAGATGAGCCTGAGTTATGAGAGGTTACCCTAGGCTCCATTAATCAAGCTCAGATGCCAAAGGAATTCCCATACCCTGAGACTTTCACTTCTGGGGACAGGCTGATCTTCAGGAGTTACCCCTACACCCCTACATACTAGACAAGGCTTTCCTGTTAGGCTTCACCATTCAACTAGAGCTGCTGTATTTTCCTGTGGGGGCCTGTGTCTCCACAACCTTTGCTGAGATCTGCACTGAGGGAAGTTGAGACAAGAAAAAACTCAGACTCAATTATCTCAGGTGAAATAACTGATGGACACCTGAGAGATATACACAGTACATCAGCAGCATCTCAAGTGCAGCCAGTAAGTGCAGCACCAGGGCATTCTCCCTCAGTTCTCTTTATTCAATCAAAAATCATAAATCATGCTGACAGCATAATGATTAAACTTAATTAAAGTTATTCAAAGCAAGGTTCCTCAGGTAATCATTAACAATCAAAAGAAGGAAAACAAAGGAAAGAAAAAAAAAATCATGCACACACACCATGTGATTACAATTTAAACTTTACAAATTAGGAATAAACTTGCCTAACTTGCTTCAGTGATTTCTATCTATGCCTGGGCAGGACTCAGACAGTAGTAATCTTTGGTTGCTGGGCATTCTGATTTCAGCCACCGAGTAATATTAGGGCCATATACAGCCAAGGACAAAGAAGGGGGCACCCAAGATCCTGGACTGTTGTCAACAAAACCCCCAGAACTCTATACCTGAGCCTGCCAGGTGCCAGACATCATGTGTAGACCACCAGATTATTGCTAGCCTTGAGGGGTTTAAGGAACCTGGACTCTGGTCAACAAGCCCTCCAGAAATACCTGGCCTAAACTACATTACAAACCTGATTCCCACATTTTCATTTTCTCTTTTTTTCCTGGTTTAATTATAAAATACCTATGCAGCCACTTATAGGAGATTTTCCAAATTATGGTCAGGACCTAGAGCCAATTTTTCTAAATTCTTCCTAATGCCTGGAGCTGTCTGAGCTTACACTTTAAAATAAATTTAAAATAAATTGCAAACTTAATTCAAGTTATTCAAAGCAAAAATTGAATTAATTTACAATTTAAAATAATTTGGTACTCCAAAGAACCATGTGTAAATTAAGTAGATCTTTAAACCCTCTCTAGGTCATTGAAGAAAAGCTGAGGGATTTTTGTCCCTCTCCTGAGTGATACCAGACAGCTGGGAACAATTCTAAGGGTCCTGCTTAGGGTCTTCAAATGTACCTCCCTCTCTGTGGGGTATCTGGTCTTTTTCAGGGGACATATTGTTATGAACCACAAGTCACCCCACTTTCTAGACTTTCCAAGGGTTCCTTCCTTTCATTTTAGGACAATGTTTAGTAAACAACCTTACACCTCTCTTGGAATACATTTACATAATTATCATAATTATCTGAGAACTTTTCCAAACTAGTCCTAATTTGTTTCACTTTAGCTAAAGACAATGAGGTACAGACACAAGCAGTTTTTACAATACCACATGCAGAGTCAGGGGAAGTCTCTGGCATTGGCTTTTCCTTAGGTTCATTCTTCAGCTCCCCTAAAGACACTGAGGAAGGTGCGGGGGAGGTGTCTTTGGTGAAACAAGATAAAGAGAATCAAGAATTGTCCCTTGGGAATTTCTGACACCATCCAGAGACCACTGCAGCTAGAAGGGCTTCTATTTCCCTGTGACAAAATAAGCCTGTGAGGTAGATTAAGGTGTCCTATGGGGGTTAATGCTGGCCACAATAATTGCATTAGTGCTGAGCTTTTGAAAAATGAGGCATTCTTTCTTTGGAGGTTTCAATATTTCTCCTAGCAGAGTGTGATTACTGACAGCTGAGGATGAATTCTCTGCCTATGAGAGAGGACACAAACAATCTGCATCTGGTATCTTTCCCTCAGCCCACTCGATCACACAGAACAGACATTCCCCTACAGGCTAAACGAATCTACTGGGGACAGGTTTGGGTCAAATATGTTAGGACTCAGCCCAGTGGGGTGAACTCCTTGCAAGAGCAAGAGAGTGCATTACTTATCTATGGGAATGAACTTATGTCATACCCCTTACCACTGGGATGTGTACCAAACCCATAGTGAGCCACTTGTCTGCATTTAGTCACACTTACCTGTGTAATAAGTCCTGAGATGGGTGGTCCCGTCACCCTACGGGCTTGTTTGGATGTAACCACAATTTCCAGTGTAGCAATTGTACACACACAAGCCTTTTACAGCCCTTGACACAGACTGATAATCAGGAATGGGGTACCATTGCTCTGAACTGAGATTCGGTCCACCCTGGTAAAAGTCCTGTCTGCACCTGCTGTTGAATCCATAAAGGACCTGCTCACTAATTTTGACTATACAGCTGCTGATTAAAGTGGAGATAAGCTCTGAACCCCAACTCTGGTGATTAATCCGTGTGGTCAGTATTTCTGTCTGCTTAGGCTGAGCCTGTATTTTCCTCCCAAAGGTTAAAATTTCCCTCTTTTCAAACACATTTCATTCCATAATTCCTTCAATAGACTCTTCAGTTTCACACAGACCATCTCACATCATTTCTTGGACTTTCTGTCTTTTTTTCCCAAAAATATTTATTTTAGACCATCAGTCATTTCAGGATAAAATCTTCCATCTGATTCCCTCTATGCAATATTATTCTCTTTCTTTATCCATTCTTTACTCACATCTCTCTTCCCTACTTACTATTAAGTTTTTTACCCCAAATCATTTTTCTCTTTAATCTTTTCTTTGCAAAGACACATCTACATATTTTACAGTCTTTTCCTCAAATTCACAGTTACAAGATGCAAAGGAAATATTCTTTTTTTTTTTAGACCTTTTAACTTAGCCATTTAAATTTTTGAGGAGGCAGTTCAGTGGCATGTCGCCTGGAATTTCCCTTTTATTCCCTATCATTAATGGCCCTTTCATCTGACATGGGGTAGAGAAGCCTCTAATTCCAGAAGAGTACTGATAAGCACCACTTTCCATCCTCTCTATTTCCCAAGAAAGTCATAAAATCAATAATAGCCAAACTCAGTAAAATCAGGGTTGAAAGAAACAGGTTTGAGAGAAATTTTAACATCACAGTGTCAGGTTGAACATTTAGAGGCATTTTTTAACACCATACAAGCCAGTTGAACATTGCTTTAAGTAAAAACTTTTGTAACAATATGAGTCACAATCAGCTGAAATCTTAGAAAACTTCACATTCTTTTGCACCTTTGCATTTACTCAAAGAGACAAATAAGCCAAGTAGGGTACCCAGGATCATTTTCTTTGTCTTTCCTCATTTCTTTTAAAGGGGATTTTCTTTTCTCTTTACCACTTTTTTTTTTTTTTTTTTTGAAGAAGGAACTGAACTGTAATCTAGGGTTTAATATGCATGGATCCAAGTGTGCTGTTTGTGGGTGAGGCTTCTTCGAGTGTCGCCCACAGAGCTGTTCTCACCCTCTTACGTATCTTAGTTTCTCTCTCTGGGAGGGCTCAAAATGCCAAGGGATCATCTCCTATATGCATTTCCTGTGTGGGCCATATTTTAATTAATTTGTGAGAGGTTTCCCTGTGAGGCCATTCCTGCTTAGGAGAGTCACCTAGGATACTCCCATACAGTCTCCTGGTCACCCAGAGATGCATTCTATGGAGGAGTAAAACGCCCATTTTCTTTGTAGCTGAAGGTTCAGTCTCTCATTTCTTCAACAATAATATAGTTCAGCCTCTTTTGTAAATTCACAGAAAAGTCAATTGAGATTAATTTGGGGAGAAGGAGGCAATGTAAAGGACCCTATAGAATGCAGTCAAAGCAACTGGGAAACACCAGAAAAATTCAGCACAAAATTAAACAGAAACACAAATCAGTCCCTTACTGACATGTAGCCACTACCAAGCAAAGCACAAGCACAAGAAAAACACACCTTAGAGAGAAAGCCCAATCATTCTACTAGGTGTGGAGGAAAGACCTAATCACTAGGTGGCTTGGAAAATGGTGCTCAGAATGGAAAGACCTAATCTAAGGTACCTGGGAGAATGGTGCTCAGAGGAGTTTTGCCAGAAGGTTCATCAGCACTGTGAGGTCACAACTGATGCTGTAGACTCCAGGATCTCTGCTTATGACTTCTACTTGCTATTCAGCTTTCAACCAGAGAAAGATTGTGAAAACAGAATGCGTTCAGGAATCTCCAAACATTCCCTTGAATCCCTTTGCTCTGTGCTCCTTGCAGAGAGAATCATGACTCTTGTTGGGGCTGAAGGGGATTCTAAGACTCATTCCTCAAAAGCCTGTCATCTGCAAATAGTAAGTCAGCAGCCATGATACCTGAACTTGCAGGATGACAGGTGCCTGAAATTATGGCTTTGGAGAATCTAACAGGATTCAGATTGCTTGCTGTAGCAGATCTTGAATCCTGGATGAGAGTCCCAAAATATGTAGCAGAAATTTTTCTCTGCTATGTCCTTGGTCCCAGAGATTTGGGGAACGACTCCATGGACTATGCAAATAAGTGAAAGGACAGATTTTATTGAAAGGTAAGGAGAGAAGTAAGTAAAAGAGGCTAATAGAACCTCCAGTACCAGAAGGGGTCCAAAGTGGACAGACCATTTGGGTTTTGGGGAGATGGAATGTATGTCTGCAATATGTCACAACTGTTTGGTGCCAGGAGCTTTGGAGGAAGTTAATTTTAAAATTTCCATAGCACAGAGGAATATGGTACCAACTAAGGCAGGCTTCACTGCTCTGGGAGAAGTAAGAGTGTTTTCTGAGAGAGGCAGCCCAGATAAGATATCAGTCAAGCTGCTTTTTATGAGTATGTTTGTCCGAAGAATGCAGCCTGAAGGAAACCTGTTTGTGCCTAGAGATGGGATCTGGACCTGAGCCTCCTCGGGCCATGGTAAATGTGGTTCTATGTCCAGCCCTGAGCGGGGGAAACCTGTAACATCACTAAGGTCATTATTATCTACTTAGAATTGATTCCGACTTAATTTTCTTTTTTATTTATTTCAGAATATTACAGGGGTATACACATTTTGGTCACATAATTCCCTTTCATATGATTTAAGTCAAGGCTATGAATGTGCTCTTCCCCCAGAATATGTGCCTTGCACCAGCTAGGTATGAATTTACAACAGTTCATTACAAAATAAAATTTTGTAATTTTATTTTTTACATCTCCTCACTCTCACAAATTAATTTCCTTTGTATTTTTGATCCATGTTTGACTTCAATTACATATAAGTACCCTTCTTACATAATCTTATATAATTCTACATCCTTTATGTAATTTATGTGATAAATTATATTTTTGTAAATATATAATGAACCATTTAATATAGATTTATGATTACTTTATGCATTTCCTTTTTAAATCATGTTAAAACAGTAAAGTTGAAAACCAAATTACAGGCAGTGCCCATAGTTCAGTGGGTAGGGTGCTGGCCACATACACTGAGGCTGGTGGGTTCAAACTCAGGTCAGGCCAGCTAAAGCAACAATGACAACTGCAACACAAAAAAAATAGCCGGGCATTTTGGTGGGTGCCTGTAGTCCCAGCTACTTAGGAGACTGAGGCAGAAGAATCGCTTAAGCCCAAGAATTTGAGATTGCTGTGAGCTCTGACACCACAACACTCTACCAAGGGTGACATAGTGAGATCTGTCTCAAAAAAGAAAAAAAAAATACAATAGATCTAGATTTTATAATTGTTTATGTCTTTACTCTAGTACAATTAAATACATGTTCATATTACTACTGGTCACTGTCTGGCTTCATTTCAAACTGAAAAACTCTCATTATAATTTATTGTAGGGAGGATCTACTGGCAATTAACTTATTTAGCTTTTATTTATCAGAAATGTCTGGATTTCTAATTCATATTTGAAGGACAGTTTTATTAATATGGGTTTCTCAGGTGATTGTTTTTTTTTTTTATTTTTATTTTTTTAGAAAGAGGGTTTTGCTTTTGCTCAGGCTGGTCTCAAGTTCCTGGATTCAAGTGATCTTCATGTCATGGTCTTCCAGAGTGCTAGGATAACTGGTGTGAGCCACCACACATACCCTATGTATTCTTTAAGAGAATAAATATGGCGTGAAAGTTCTTATCTTTTTGAGTGTGGCTTATTTTTGACAGCACATTTGCATAGTTGTTATACACTTCTGTTTTTAAGAGCTCTTATAAGCTTTATTCCATCTGTTTCTGGTTTGTTAGTTTTTGTTATTGATTTTGTTTTACATTTTCATAAGTGAATAGGGCCTAGACCTTTCTACTCTTATTTTAGAGATATGACTCCTTTCTAGTGAGTTAATATATACTTTTAATTTTTAGTCCTTATTTTATATTTGTTTCTTATTTATATATTTTATTTACACGCTAAGTCTTTTATATTTTCATTCATTTTAAGAGTGTTCACTGTCACTAGAGTTATTGGACATTTTTCTATAACTTCTTTAAAATCTTTTATAATTTTTTTCAGCATCTAGGTAACTCAGTTTTGACTATTTATTTTCCTTGTCCAGGTGACTTGATGTTTTTCTGTATCTCCATGTGCTGATTAGTTTTGAACTGTAAAATAGAAAATTAGAATAATATGTTAGAAGTCATCGAGTCTTATGTAAATCCTATGGAACATATTATTTATTTTAATTTTTATTTTTTATTAGAGTCTTTCTTTTTTTCCTTTTATTAAGAAATATACACATAGATCATGAATACGTTTTAATCATAACTGTGTACATTTATGGGGTACAGTGTGCTGATATGTTATACAATGTGGAATGTTTATATCAAACTGATTAACGTAACCATCATTTCACTTATTTATTGTGGTCAGACATTTATATTCTACTCTTAATAGATTTGAAATGTAGCATTGCATTGTGCACAATGGGAAAATATTAATTTTTTAAAAGCAAGAATGAGCCTGTTTGCTTTCAGGATTCAAGTTCTGCCATGAGTATTTTGGTTCATGATTCTAATGTTAATTTAATTTTCAGAGCCTTTAAGGTAATATAATTTTTCAGAGAATGTGCTACAAGTAGCCTCTCTGAGCCCTACAGTGAAGCAGTGCATCACGGTTTAGTCCTCAAAGAACATATTATGCTGTTTAAGGTAAGAGCTAAGCATGCACACATTGAACATTAACCTATGGGTTCTCAAAAGCTTTTACAGGGTCAGTTTCCCACATTTCTCTCACTGCACAATTTCCCTGGTACTTTCTTGTTTCCTAAGGTTCAGTTTTTAATATTATGAACATGAAATTGTGGCTTTCTTTTTTTTCAGGTTTTTCCTTTTGCTTTTTTAATGTAAATTTATTTTTGGGGATTCATTGAGGGGACAAGAAACCAGGTTACACTGATTGCATTTGTTAGGTAACGTCCTTGAAATTGTGGCTTTATTTTTCCTTTCATGCAGCTCACTTTCCACAACTGCACCAAAATTTGGAGCCAAGAAACAGTAGGACAGCAAAATAAAAAGCAGGGCATAATTTTTCCACTTTCCTCTGATGGTAGTTTCTGTGATGAAAGAAAAAAGATTTCCCTCTTTCAGATTTTTAGAAGCTTATATTCTCCAAACTCCTCACTTATAATTGCCTTGAACACGTCTATTTAGAGTTACTAGGAACACATTTATTTAGAGGTACAAGGGAGGTTGGAGTCTTTTTAGTATATATATGATATTTTTCTTTATTTTTCACTTGATTGACACTTAGTTTCACGCTATATATTTCCTATATTGTGAAAAGTGCTACAACGAACATGTGAGTGCAGGTATCCCCCAGACATATAGATTCTTTTCTTTTGGATTTATACCGAGTTTTGTGGACATTGGATCTTATGGTGGATGTAGTTTTAGGGTGTTTTTGAAAAGTTTCCATGCTGTTTCTTTTTTTTTATACTGTTTTCCATGCAGACTGAACTAATTTATGTTTCCATCAACAGTGTATAAGGATTCGCTTTTGTCTGCATCCTCACCACCATCTGTTATTTTTAGTCTCTTTGTTTTATATTTTCATCATTTTATTTTTATAGATTTAGAGGGTCAATGGCAAATTTCTTAAGTTGATTTATTGTGTAATGTTCAGGTTCAGGTTTTTAGTATACCCATCACCTGAACAGTATACATTGTACCCGGTAGATAATTTGTCATCCCTCGCTGCCCCCTCAACTTACATATTTTGGTGTCTAGAATGTTTATTATTCCACTCTATATGTCCATGTGTATCCATTGGCTAACTCCCAGTTATAAATGAGAACATGCTGTATGTGACTTTCTGCTTCTGAGTTATTTCACTTAAGGTATTGACCTCCAGATTTACCCATGTTGCTAAAAAGCAAATGATTACATTCTATTTTGTGACCCAGCATTCCATGGAAAAAAAAAATATATATATATATATATATATATATTCCTTTATCCAGAAATACATTGGTCAAAGAATGCACATCAACCCTGCTGGGGTGACCTGCGACCCCAAGGACACAAACTAAAAGGTACAGAGCACATAATCAAGTGGACGGGAGTTCCATCCCCTATCAGAGTGGCTCACAGTATACTCCATACCTCCATACAAACAAGAGAGCAGTGTTCAGATATCCACCCACTCTACCCCACAGGAGAGACCCTCTAAAAACCAGACCTCCTTCCCCTACTAGGGTGTTCTGGCACTCTCCCACCAGGCATAAAACTGTATAAAACTGTATATATTCTCTACCTGCAAATTTGAGCTCCTGGCATTTCCCCCTCCACTCTCACCCCAAGGTCTGGAGGCCTGTCCCCCACAGAGTCCAGATTCTTGGACATTTTCTTGAGGGTTGTGGATGGGGCATGGACTGTTGCTGTTCTGTGCTGATTTTCTGGCTCGGGAGTGGTGAGAGGAAAGTGAGCAGAGAGGAGGCCGAGCTGGAAAGAAGTTCCCCTGAGGCACAAAACACAGCCACAGCAGGAACAATGGCAGGAGGGCTCACACCCCGGAGATGTTTTGAGGACACAATCCCAGTCTCTATGGGAGTCCAGGGGAAGCGGGCAGCTTCTCTGGTGGCTGGCAGAGTGGACCAGCAACCAAGGAGCGTGAAGGATATGCCTGAGGCGGTACTGGCCGGGAAGGAGCGCAGAGATTAGAATACATGTAGAGTCAGCTGACTCCCAGGGTTTGCTTTGCATAGGAGGCTGCTTTCCTTAGCTTCAGATGCACCTGGCCCTCAAGGTATGAAAGCTGAGACAAAGGGCTGGAACTCACAAACTGAGTCAGACCTATTTGCATCCCAACGTCTGATCAGGGGAAAACAGCTGTGACAGAAACAAATTCTGTGAACTTGTTCTGTTCTATCAGCAATATCAATCAGGGACAGGGCCAGAACTGAGTGAATCACCCCAGCCCCTATCAAGTACCCAGGTTGTCAGGCCTCACCCTCTACCTGCCAAACAGTGGCAGAGAGTGGCAGACTGGCTGAGGAACCACAGACCTCCCTGTGACTCAGGCAGGTGCAAACCTCTGAAGCATCTGCTCATTGGAGGAAACTGGATCACAGCCTTGGGATTAACACCAACTGGGTGTGACACAGGGGCAAGGTGAGGAAGGAGGCATCAACCTTCCCAGCTTAATCTACTTGCTGGGGGGCCCTCCCGAGCTCACAGAGCACCAGAGCAAGTTATACTAGAGCTTCCAGCAGATCCTTGCTATCTAGTTTCCAGAGACATTTTAACTCTTCCATTTGACACCAGTGCTGGCTGGGACAATTGATTGGTACCTCTTCAACTGGGCCAATCACCCGAGGACTTTCCAAAGTGGTACCCTGGGTGTGTGGTAGTGGGAAGGTTTGATTTTGCTTTTCCAATTGTTGCTTATTGGGGGAAGGGGTGACTTAACTGCTGGTATTTCTTCACAGCTCAGATTTCAATCCATAGTAACTGATTCTCTGGGGTAAGACAAAGACCAGCTGACAATAAGACAGATCCACCTAACCACACCGTATCAAGAACGTCCCCAGTTTTGCAAGCAGTATCACTGTACGGAACCTTGGCAAAACTCTAGGGGAAAAGGCACAGACACCAGTCCCAGCTTTCAAGCAAAGGACTGGTCAATCACTATTCCTAGAACCCCCAACCCAAATTATCTGTATCTACTCATCCAGCTAAATGGTGTAAAATTAATCATGGGGCAGAATCAACAGAAAAGCTCGGGAAATATGAACAACCAGAGTAGATCAACCCCCCCAAGGAACAACTTGGCGGACACAAATGATGATCCTATGCAAAAACGGATGGCTGAGATGTCAGAAATCGAATTCAGAATTAGGATTGCAAACAAGATTAATAAAATAGAGAAAAAGTTGGATTTAGAAATTCAAGGTGAATTTCAAAAATTGTCTCAAGAAGTCAAGGAATTCAAAGACCAAATGACAAAAGATTTTGACACATTGAGACAAGAAACTGCAGGCCTTAAAGATCTGAGAAACAAAGTAGAATCCCTCAGTAACAGAATGGAGCAAGCAGAAGAAAGGATTTCTGACATCGAAGACAAAGCTTTCGAACGCTCCCAAACCTACAAAGAGCTAGAGAAATGGAAGGCAAAAACAGATCATTCTCTCAGAGAGCTTTAGGATAACTCAATGAAAACCAATATTCGTCTCAT
>CAUYRH010161561.1:0-30281 GCA_963574655.1 Perodicticus potto
CAAGCTGTGGTATATGTACACCATGGAATAGTATTCAGCCATTAAAAAAAATGGAGACTTTACAGCCTTTGTATTAACCTGGATGGAAGTGGAACACATTATTCTTAGTAAAGCATCACAAGAATGGAGAAGCATGAATCCTATGTACTCAATCTTGATATGAGGACAATTAATGACAATGACACGGTGGGGGTGGGGGAAGGGAAGAGCAGAGAGAGAAGGAATGAGGGACGGGTGAGGAAAAGAAGAGCAGAGAGAGGGAAGGAGTGAGGGGGGGTCTTGGTGTGGTACACACCTTTTGGGAGCAAGACACAATTATAAGAGGGACTTTACCTAACAATGCAATCTGTGTAACCTGGTTTCTTGTACCCTCAATGAATCCCCAACAATTAAAAAAAAAAAAAAAAAAGAAGTGTCTCTTAAACTTACATTTTCTCTATTATTAATCAGCATGCGTTTCCATGGTAATGGTCATTCTGGTTTTTTCTTTTGTAAGCCCCTGCTAATTGCCTGTCAATGTGCTTTGCTGTTTTCCTTCCTGGATTGTTTGTCATTTTTCGGACCTAGAAGACAGGTAACACTATACAGGTGTGGTTTAGAAGGTTTGAGAATGCACCCTGCCCCCACAGCACTGAAGAGGAGCCCCAGAATTCTCTATGTGCCCCCTTGCGCTTTGGCCTGGCTGCACCGTCTGCCTTGAGAACTTTGGGGGCCGATGCTCCTGTGCCCTTTGTTCTCATTGATGAGAATTGCCCTGAAAAACCCAGCACTTCCAGGTCATCCCTCGCCCTGGGTGGCCCAATCCTGGACTCGACTGGCACTGCCAGTCAGTCATCAGACCCATCTCTCACGTCAACCTCTTCTATAAACATCTTGTCACCTCAGCTGAGACTGGGGTCTTCTCTGAAGCCTTTTGCTGCTGGCTCTTTCCTCTTCCTTTTGACCCAGATGTGGGCCAGTCACCCCTGACCCTCTGCCTCCCACTGGCTGCTGCCCCCTCACCCTTCTAAACCCTGGGACTTGAGTCTTGTGCCATCAGGCTGAACCACTTGCCTGGAGTGGCCAGTGCCTAGACCCTCTTTACTCCACCAGTCCCCTGTGACTCCGGGTGACTTATGAGCCTTTCTCATAACCTGGCCTCCCGGCCGCGTGATCTTCCTCCACCTCACCATCATCCAACCTTAGTCATCTGCACCTGGTTACACCTTAGGCTGTGGCAATGTTACCAAAGCTGCATTACCAGAATGCAGTTTCAAATGTCCTGCTCTACTGAGCTTGCTCCCTTTAGTACCCAAGCCGCAAACCCTGTTTGCTCCAAGTCAGCTACAGGGATCTCTCGCTCACCCCTCCTGACCCTCAGACTCTGCCCACCTGAGCAGGTGAACATGGCCTTTGGTGCTCCTGGCAGTGCCGCCCAGCAGCTCACCCCAGTGCACAGATCCTCTGCCTTCCCATGTAAATATCTCCTCCTCTCCCTTTCCCACAATCTTCCAGTACCTACTGGCCCTCATTTTACTCTCTGCTGGTGACTTTGCTTCCAACTTGACCGAATCAATGAGGGCAGGAGAGATTTGCTAAAAAAAAAATGCTGGAACCAGCTCCGCCGCCCTCCTCACTACTTTCTCTGTGTCCTCCGGGCCCCTCCTGGTGAAACTGCTCATGGTTCAGGGGGGAGCGTCTGAGGGGCTCCTATTCCCCTGAGCCCAAAGACGTGGCTTCAACAAGGTTTCCTGCACTCCTGAAGCATCAGGTGGCCTGGCTCTGGTCATTCCCGTCACCAAGAACATGCTGTTAATTCTTGGGAAAACCTCCAAAGGTTACCTACATTCCTAGTCACTTTCGCTCTTCTCATTCTCTGTTCTGGAGTCCCCAGGGCCTTGCCCTGCCCCCTGGGTGCTCAGGTCAAGGCCTCTGAACCCCTGCTGTCCATAGCCTCTCCTGTAAGCAGCACTTAGCCCCGCTGCTCGCTCCTCCTGCTGGGTTTCTGGGGTGGCACAGACCCTGCTTGGCCTGACACCTGCTGGGCCTCTGTGACTGGTTCCTCGTTTCTTCCTCCCATGTTGCAGCTTGAGGGTTCAGCCTGTGTCCTCTCACTGCCCTGGCTCTGGCTGGCCTTCGAGTGTTACCTGCACATGCTGAGATGCCCATGCTTTACTTGCAGCCTGATTCCTCCCGTGGGAGCCTAACAGGAACCTTCGACTGTGGGCTTTAGCTGCTTCCTGCCCATGCTGCTCCTCAGAGCCTTCTCCATTTTCCACTGGCTTAAGCCAAAAGTCTTGAAATTTCCCTCCTCCTCACTGTCCTCTGTGTCCCCCCTGCAGGTCCCTGGGCAAGTCCTGTCAGTTCCCCTTCAAGCATACCCCGGAGCCAAGCCCTTCTCGCCACCTCCACGGCAACCACGGGGCCAGACGTGCCTGGCCCCTGAGCAGCAAGAGCCTCTGGGATTAGTTTCCTGGAGCTACCATCACAAAGAACCACAAACAGCATAACTTAAAACAAGAGAAATTTATTGTCTAACAATTCGGGAGGTCAGAGTCTGAAAACAAGGTGTCAGCCAGGCGGTGTCCCCTGCAAAGGCCGTTGGTGGTGAGGTCCCAGCTCGTCTCTCTCTGTTTTAAGCCCCGGCTTGTGGCGGCATAAGGGCAGCCTCTGCCCTGTCTCCCGCGGGTGTCTTTCTTCTTCTCATAAATTCCCCAGATGTGGATTTAGGGCCCGCCCTGACTGCAGAATGGTTTCCTCTCCAGCTTCACCTCACCGTAGGCAAAGATTCCACTTCCAAACAGGGTCATGTTCTGGGGTTCCAGGTGGACATGAGTTTAAGGGACACCATTTAGCCCACTGCACCTTCTCATGAGGCTCTCGTGTCGTGAGGTCCAACCTCCCGCCTGAATCCTGTGCTCCTTGGGCACTTTCTCCCGTGTCAACCCTGTGGAGGCTCCTGCTTCGTCTGGAGTAGAGGCCAGAGTCCTGTAGAACTTGACATGGTCTGGTCACTCCAATGGGCCAGCCCTAGTTTTAAGTCCTTTATGAATATTAATTGATTTAGGCGTCTTTTCAGTGTGCCATTGGCAGTAACATTCACCTGACAATGGAGGAAGCCGAGGTACAGAGTTTGGCACCAAGGCCACAGCACCGGTCGCTTGGTGGAGTGCAGGATCTCCTGCCGCGGGGCTCGGCCATGCTGCCCAATGGGGCCTTTTCTGGCTTCCTGCTTGAGACGCAGCCACATCCCTGCTTTCCAAATCCCCTTGCCTGTGTTTTTCACCAGTGCACTTACTTTCCCTTCTCACGCATGTTTTATTCACTTACATGCATGTTGTCTGTCTCCTTCCAAGTGGCATGTAAGTTCCATTGAGGTATGAATTTTACCTGGCTGGTTCTGCAGTGTACCCTCAGCCTAGAATAGTGCCCAGCATAGAGCAATTGGATAACAGAAGAGGAAATTCCCAACAGGAAAATGGTAAATCTGGAGTTCAAGTGTGCTCAGCTCTTGTTCTTAGAGAGCCAGCACTCCCAGCGCCCTGTTTTCTGTGTGTTTCAAGTGGAAAATGGAAAGAGCGGGTAAAGGTCAGTAAGGAGAAGGACAGCGAAGTCACAAACTACCAAGGGTGAGCTGGCAGGGGGTGCAACGCCATAAGGAGTGAGGACTGTGACCCTGCAGGTCTGCTGGCAAGAGGCACCTCGGATCATGACCGAGCACGGAGTTCAGGTACAGGATGTTCACCAAATTGTTCTTTAATAAAACCAAATAGTTGACAGCCACCTGTCAAATGTTCCATAGTAGGAGACTATAGAAATAAATTTTGTATGAATTTACTATGCCATCATTAAAAATCAACACAGGACAGCATGTGAAAATCATTCTGATGTAGCAACAGGAATAAAAGGAAATTTAAACAATGTCTAATGGTACCTTAGATAAATAGACTTAATCTGAACATAAGGGATTTGTACCAAAAAAGAGAAATAGCTTTGCAGATAGTAAAAAATGTAGAGGTAATGGGTCAATATGATATCAGTGGGGTTCATAAGATAGAATAGAAAGTCAGTGTCTGGCCCTTGGCATAGTTTTGGACGTGGAAACATCATTGGGTTGGCACCAATTGGAAGAAGACGAAGCAACATGGAAGTCACTCCCAAGGAAGGCTGGATGGGCAGACCAGCCAGGGCTGCCAGATACTCCTTTGCCACTGCTCACAGTAGGGCCCTGAGGCAGCTTGGTAGCCCCGTGAGGGGGCACAGAGTGCTCTGCAGAAGGTCCCTGGTGGTGAGCAGGTGGACTCGAGGGAACAGAAGGAGGTTTTGGTTTGAATAATACCTCAACCCTCATCCTTAAAAAGGAAGGACATCGGCTTGGCGCCCGTAGCACAGTGGTTATGGTGCCAGCCACATACACTAAGGCTGGCGGGTTCAAACCCAGCCCTGGCCAGCTAAACAACAATAACAACTGCAACAAAAAATAGCCAGGCATTGTGGCAGGTGCCCGTAGTCCCAGCTACTTGGGAGGCTGAGGCAAGAGAATCACTTGAGCCCAAGAGTTTGAGGTTGCTGTGAGCTGTGACTCCATGGCACTCTACCTGGGGTGACATAGTGGGACTCTGCCTACAAAAAAAGGAAAGAAGGAAGGACATCCTGTCATTTGGGACAACATGGAAGAACCTGGAGGACATTATGAAGTGAAATAAACCAGGCATAGAAAGACAAATACTGCATGGTCTCATGCGTCTGTGGAATCTAAAGCTGATAAACTCCTAAAAGCAGAGAGCAAAACTGTGGTTACCGGCGGCTGGGGGCTGGGGGAGTGGGGAGATGTGGTCAAGGGATGCGACATTTCAGTTAGGAGGAATATGTTCAGGAGTGCTATGGTAGTGACCATAGTCAGTAGCAATATATTACATACTTGAAAATTGCTAAAAGAGTAGATTTTAAGTGGTCTCATCACATCAAAAAAATTGTGAGGTAATATGTTAAATAGCTTGATTTGGCCATTGCCATTCCATGATGTATACATGTATCAAAACATCATATGGCACACCACAAATACAGCAGGTGCCAAAAAAAAAAAAAAAAAAAAGAAAGGAAAAACCTATTAAAATTATGATAGTCAATATATACCAATAACAAAAGATGAATACAAGTCACGTTTGACTTCTGCAATTACAGGAGGTGCTCAGAGTGGTTACCATCAGCGTTCAGACACTTTTTGTTTTTTGAGACAGAGTCTCACTGTTACCCTTGGCAGAGTGCCGTGACATCACAGCTCACAGCAACCTCAAACCCTTGGGCTTAAGTGATTCTCTTGTCTCAGCCTCCCCAGTAGCTGGGACTACAGGCGCCTCCCTCCCCCCCACAATGCCCAGCTATTTTTTTTTTAGCAATGAAGTCTTGCTCTGGCTCAGGCTGGTCTCGAACTCATGAACTCAGGCAGTTCACCTGCCTCGGCCTCCCAGAGTGCTAGGATTACAGGCATGAGTCACCATGGCCTGCCCTTTCTTTTTTTTGAGGCAGAGTCTCATTCTGTCGTCCTGGATGAGTGTTGTGACATCAGCTCACAGCAACCTCAAACTCTCGGGTTCAAGTGAGCCCTTGCCTCAGCCTCCTGAGAGCTGGGACTACAGGTGCCCACCAAAATGCCCAATTACTTTTTTTTTGGGACAAGGGTCTTGCTCTTGCTCAGGCTGGTCTCAAACTCCTGAGCTCAGGCAATCCACCTGCCCCAGCCTCCCAGAGTGTTGGGATTACAGGTGTGAGCCAGCACCCCTGGCAGCCTCCAGACACTTATGATGACAAACTCCTGCTTGAGCCACATTGACCAAAGTGCCCACTTGTATCGCTGCTCACACCGATTCGATTTCTTCCTGAAGCACCGCCAGTGTAGCCTGTTTTCTGTGGCACACCATGTCCTTTAAAGCCCCCATACTTACCCCTCCATTGTCATCACACTTCCATGATGCTCTAGAATTTCAAATACAACTTCAAAATGGTCTTGACCTCTGCCAGCTACACCCGTGGTTCCACTATTTTCCTTGATGTCCTGTCTGTCCTTGGTGATGCTGGCATTCATTTGATTAACACTACCTTTTGAGTAAACGTCATACTATACATTGCTACTGTAAGTCAATTCAACTTTGAAAAGTACCTAATACACAGATAACATCTCTTAAAATGTATGTACACTTTTTTTTACCCCTGGTATATACGTGCATACAATTTTTACTTGTTGATTAAACATTAAAGAATATTCATATATATCTTTCTCTCACCCGAGGTGCCTTCTTATCTGAGCACATTTGAGTGCTTGCTCTTGTGTTGTTTATGAGCATACTGAGCTGATTCCAGGGTAAAGAAGTCAGTGTTGTAGGTGCGTTTCCTTTTGCTGGAGCTTATCTGAACTGCTTCAAGGACTGGTTCTGAGGCTAGGAGCTGCTGTTGTACTGAATTGCACTTGCAGCTCTGCTAATAGTCGCATGCTGGGAAGTGTGAGGCCGCCCTGAGCAGAGATGGAGTGTGGGGCCCCAGTTGTCCATCATGTTTTGTGCTATTATTTGGAAAATGTAGCTTCAAGGGCAAAATAATGCAATTTGATCTCTTCTTTAAAAACATAAATGATCAGGGAAAATAGACCAAAATTCTGAGCACCAATATGGGAGCAATGGTGAGCTCTGACGAGTGTGATGGTATTTTTTATTTTCTTCTTTTGTTAATTATAATCTCGAATTTTTTTTTTTTTTTTTTTTTTTGAGAGAGAGTCTTGCTCTGTGACCCTGCATAGAGTGCCATGGTCTCAGCTTAGCTCACAGCAACCTCAAACTCTTGGGCTCGAGTGTTCCTCCTGCCTCTGCCTCCTGAGCAGCTGGGACTACAGGCTAATTTTTTTCTATTTTTAGTAGAGATGGGTCTCATTTTGCTCAGGCTGGTCTCGAACTCCTGACCTGAAGGAATCCATTCATCTCTGTCTTCCAGAGTGCTAGGTTTACAGGCGTGAGCCACCAGGCTGGCCTAATCTCTAAATTTTTTTTTTTCTTAAATGACCATGTGTTGAACCCACTAGAAAATTTTCCAGTAACATGAAGATAGCTTGAACAAGCAAAACAACCTAACAGCCTAAAGGGTCATCACGGCAAACTCTCCTATGCTACAGACATGTGAACAACACCAGTCTTTTATTTAGAGAAAGCTAATAGGATTTGGAATAATTATTTGACCTAGTTTGTGAAGTCATGGTCCCTGGGGCCTTATTAAGCTCTTTCTGGTCTGCAGAGAGACCTACCACGTTCTCAGCAAAACACAACTAATAATAGAATTAAGATGATAGTTCGGATTATTTCAGCCTAAGAAATTATGGCTTTAAAATGGTCTTTTAGTAAGTAAAGAGGTTTTTGATGTGGACTGATCAATTGTTAACCGTTTTCACGAGGAGAGAGGCGTAAGCTGATGGAGAGGGCTTGAAGAGAGATCCTTGCCAGGGAGGCTGGCATGGGCTGATAGCGGGTCCTGGGAGGACTAACTAGGGAAACACCGTCTGTCACAGGAGACCTAGGGGGACCTTTCCTGTGGTGGTTGGCCAGCAGGTTCCTTGAAGTTCCAGACCTGTGATGTCTTGATGAAGGCGTAAGCACACCTAATCCATTCCTGAACAACCTGTGCTGGACCTCAAAGTGTCTCCGTTCTTGGCCAGGACCAGTCTTAGGAGAGCTGGTGGCCATCTGTGTGATTGGAGGGCTGCCAGTGTACCATTGCTGCTGCCAAGCCACCAGGCCTGAAATCATATCAGGACACAACCATTTTTGTGTCATTGAGTGAGTGGGAATGATGCATTCAGGGTTTTCCTTTTCTTCTTTTTTTAAATTCAGAAAGGAATAAATTTGGGGATTGTGAGATAACTGGCTTAGAATTTTCCCTCTTGAAGAATTGTTCAGGAAAATTATCCAGAACTTAGAAATAAGGCATAGGGGCCCAAACTCTATGCTGCTTTGGGGCATTGTTTGACAAGCTCACCCAAGGATTATTGCATTCTCAAGGACAATGCACCTGGGTTTGACTTTAGTATTTACTAGCTGATAAGTACAGACACAGGAAAGTCATGTCCTTTTCTGTCCCATAGAAAAGAGGTTATGGTTAACCAGTTTTCTTTCCTTTTCTTCTTTTTTTTTTTTGAGATAGAGTTTCACTATGTCACCCTTAGCAGAGTGCCGTGGCGTCACAGCTCACAGCAACCTCAACTCTTGGGCTTAAGTGATTCTCTTGTCTCAGCCTCCCAAGTAGCTTCGACTAGAGGTGCCTGCCACAACACACAGCTTTGTTGTTGTTGTTGTCACTGTTGCTTGATAGACCCTTCCCGGGTGCAGGTGGTGGGTGCCCTAACTACTGGGCTACGGGTGCTGAGCCAGTTAACCAGTTTTGTATCTAACCTAGCAGGCTTGCTAACATTCTGTTTTGTTTTTAAATGCTGGTAAATTCCACAAATTCTTTTTGATTCACCTGAACTATCCTACAGGTTTGCTCACCTGAACTATCCTACAGGTTTGCTCATTAAAATGAGTTAAATGTTTGTTTTATATTTTTATAAGTTATGTGTGTAACTTTCAAAGTTTAATACTTTGACAGAAGAAGACCACAGGGCATAGCTTTAAGAGTGTGGCTTTAATCCTCATCCATACAAGCTGGACATGTGGTCATTCACTGAAGGGGATGGATGTGACAATTCTCACTTAATACATGGTCCCCTTGGTGAGCTGGAGGTAACTGGATTTTTGCCAACCTTGCTGAAGGTGACGTCTATGGGTGGGGTATGGATGAAGCCAGTGTCATGATTCTGACTACTGTGATGACTAGGGTCCTGCATGAGATCCCTGGTCGGGGGGAAGGTCAAACTGCAGAGTAAGACTTCAGAGGTGGAGGAATTCAGGGAGAGACCAGGATGACAGGGAAAGTCTTGTTTAAAAGGAAATTAGGGGAAGGATCGGGGGGTGGGGGGTGGGGGGGGAGGATTCCAGGTAGGGGAATGAGGGTCTAGAAGAGAATTTGCCACCAGAGGGGCCAACATTTTGGATCACACCCAGCGATTTCTGGGATGGAGGAATCCATGGGAGGCCCACCCTCATGAAAACAATTTGGGTGACAGGACAGCACCAGTGGTCTGAGTGTTGGAGCGAGGTTGCAGCCTGCCCTGCCCCAAGCACAGAGGCACGGGGCCACCTCAGATCCCAGCTTATATGGCGTGAATCCTATCTCACGCTAGGATTTCCCCAGGGCAGGGTCCCCTCTGTGTCACCAGGCCCGCCCATGGGAAAAGCTGGGTAGGAGCTGCCTCCCTGCCCCCAGCCACAGGGAGCCGCCTTGGGCCTGCAGGGCTGCACTTCTCTCTTGGGCCTGCAGGGCTGCACTTCTCTCTTGGGTGGCCATCTGCAGATGCCAGCTCCCCTCTTTCCTGGCGCCCTGCGCCCTGCGCTGCGGGCTTCTGCCTGCCAGTGCCCACTGTGCGGTGGTTGGGGTCCCTCCACTGAAAGGGTCTGAGCTTCTCAGAGGCATCTCCTGAATAAAACAAATTGCTGAGCTGTTACTGTGCACTTGGGGTGCGGCTGCATCCCTCCACGTCTCTAACACAGCTGCGAATTCCAGTTTTATCTCTGTTGTGTTTTGGAGCCTGTTTGCCTTTGATTACGGTTTAGCTTTGAAAGGGAAGAGGTACACACTCTCCCAGCTCCCTTTCTTCTTTCTCAGATGGAGTAATAAAGCTTATTTATAGTGGAATCGGATTTTTCCATTATGGCGCATTGAATTTTATTATTCTACTGCCTTGCGTTTTGAATTGCATGGAGGAAGAAACACGTAAAAGAATACTCCCCTTCCACCACCCATAGTTGATTGTGGGGGAAAAAAAGGTGTTAACATCCTGTTAGTCATTCTGTACACTGTACATTCTGATCTCATGAAGATTTTTTGCCTGCAACCAACAGAATTAAATTTTACATTACATTTTATACAAGTGGACACAAGGCTCTAAGTATGGCCAACACCTTGCATCACACCCAAAATCCATTTCTTCCATTGCTGCTGGCTCAAGGCTGCAGTCATGGCCCAGGAGGGTCATTTGAGCTTCTGTAAAGAAGTTTGAACTTGTCTGCTTTCCTTTTCAAAACAGCTGCAAGCACACCAGGGTAGCCTTTAGTTACAGCGTTCTTGGCTTCCCAGTTACGTCTCTGTCACCTGGTCTTCTTTGCTTTCTTAGGCCTGGAAAGAGAATAAGGGAAACCTCTCTCCTTGGGATCAAGGAGGCCCCTTAATTGCTTGAGCAGTCTTGCAAAAGGTGGTTTTACACATGAAGCCCTGTTCCATGTTTAATTCTTTATTTCTTAGGTCTGAATCCACATGTCTTACCATGTTTTCTACAGTTGGGCTGGGTAGATACTTAAATAAGGGACTTATGCCTCTATCTTCATTTCTAGTAGAGACCATGGAATCTCAGGGGACGGCATATGCCTTCCCTGTAATCCCTATAATTTAGAGGAAGGGTTGTGATCAAACCCTATTGCTTGTGTTTCAATTTGTACAAATAGAAGAGAAGCAGATCTTACTAATTTATTATGTAATGCACTCCAGGAAAGAGTACGGGATGCTGAGTGTTCCATTTTTCTATAGCTCATTTGCTCATCAGTTGCTTTAAAAAACATCCAGCCAGTGTAGAGGGACCGGAACCCTCATGCCCTGCGGTGGGAATGGTGGGAATGCACCCCGTGAAGCTGCTCTGGAAAACAGTCCGGTGGTTCCTCAAGAAGCTAATCTGAGAGTTCTTATAGAAGCCAAGGGTACCTAAGCCACTCATAGTTGTATATCCCCAGGAAAAGGGAAAAATCTTTCCACACAAAGGCTTGTACCCAGATGTTCAGAGCAGCGTTATTTATAACACTCCCAAAGTGGAGACAACCCAAATGTCCATCAACTAACGACCAGGTAAATAACGTGTGGTCCATCCATACCATGCAATATTATTTGACAAAGAAGAGGCATGCAGCCCTGATATTTATGTGCCACCACATGTCTACACCTTGACAACATCATGTCCCAAAGGGCCACATGTTGCAGGATTGCATTTTCATGAAAAGTGCCGAAGAAGCAAGCCTGTAGACAGAAAGTGGATTAGTGGGGAAGTTGGGGGAAGATGGGGAGTGACAGCTAATGGGTGTGGGATTTCTTTCTGAGGTGATGACACTGTCCTAAAATGGACAGTGGTGATGGCTGTACCCTTCTGGGACTACAGTAAAAGCCATTGACCTATACACTTTAAATGGGTGACTGGCCTTTGAATTCTATCTCAATAGAGCTGTTCCTTAAAAGGGCAGGGTCTGAAGACCACGTGGGAGCTGAGGAGGATGTGGACACCTCTCTGCTGATTGACAGAACTTCTAGATTTAGCTTTTCCCTGGCTCTGGTGGGGATTGAGGCAAGGCGAAGACTCTGCTTGCAGAGGGAGTCTGGGGGAGAAGACTCCTCAGAGGTCCACGTAGGGTGGATCTCAAACCACTCCCTGGCTGTCACTGCAGGTTCACAGACCTGTTAGGATGGAGTGTCCACCTCGCTGAATCCCCAAGGCCACAGCAGGGAAGCCACCAGGGATATTCACCTTATTCAGGCAGGCAGCATCAGGCAATTGTACTTTTATCCCCCAGCACTGAGCTTTTGCCTGTAAATGACAAATCTTGTCTGAAATTCTAGCAAGATATTTAAACCAAAAGTCAAAAACAAACTATTAGGTCATTTTTTTACTTCATATCAAGGAATGTATTTATACCTAAACATGTTGTAATAATAACAATAATAATACTCATTTGTCTTCTGTAGTTACTGTTTGCATGATAACCTTCAAAAGTAGATGTTACCATTCTCATTTCAGAGGAGGGAGCTGGGGTTTGAAGAAGTGCAGTGCTTTCTGAAAAGCCTCCAGCTCTCTGGTCTCCAAAGCCTGGCCTTCTTCACTGCATGACAGTTTCTGAAATGTGCAAGGCGGGACATGGAACCGAGGCCACCTCCCATAGGACGCACTTGACCTCGAGCTGCCAGAGCAGGTCGGGCAGTGGTGAGAGGAATCAGCTACTGTGTTGCTTTGTGTTTTCTAACAAACTTCTCTCAGAGCCCACAAGCAGGAAACCCAGATGCACGTGGTTATTTGAAGTTCTTATTGCAGCTCTAGGAGGTGATTTGGTAAAAGGTTTAGGCAGAATGGTTTTGCACCTGCACCCCAATAATGAGTGTGGGGGTAGTTCTGAATTTATAGCAGAAGGAAAATTCATAATATATTCATTCATTCAAATTACTTCTGGGTGATTCTTTTTCCATCCACAGCTCAGTCTGGGTCTGAGGCAGGCTCCCTGGGTCGGTGGGTAGAGTTCTGTTAGTTCAGGTTCAGCAGCCAAGTTGCTTTCGGTAGCTCCTATTTTTGTGCTGGTGGTTCCTTCTAGTTCCCAGCCTGGGCTGCTCTTCCTGTGTGGACTTAGAATCTTTCTAGACCTATATTTGACTTTGTTTAGCCTTGGACTGGTTTTGAGACTTGTGTCACTACCTTGTATATCCCCTCCCCCCTTTTCTGGGCTCTGTGTTTGGTTTTGAGCTTAGCTGGGTAGCAAAATTCTTGTTGTAGTTTGTCCCTATTCTCCAGCAGCTGGAGTTTGGGAATTTCACCAGATTATGTCCAGGTGTGATCCTCTTTTTTGCTTTTCAAATTTTTATTACTAATCTTGCTTGGTACTTATAGTTTACGTTCTGGGTCCAAAAATTAGTTTTTATTCAGTTGAGGAGGGTTTTCTTCTATTTGTTTTTCCACACATTTTTTTCCCTCTCTCTTTTTTAGGAACTCCTAATATTCAATATTCAAGGTTGATGTGGTGGCTCATAACTGTAGTTCTAGCACTTTGGGAGGCCAACGCAGGAGGATCTCTTGAGCCAACGAGTTTGAGGCTGCAGCAAGGAGTTATGATTGCAGACTGCACCCCAGTCTGGGCAATAGAGTGAGACCCTGTCTCTTAGAAACATAACAATTCAATTGCCAATATTCTCCCAGTATCCAATTTTCTTGAATGTGTACTTCCTGGGTTATATATTTTTACTCATGATTTTCACTGCACTGAGTTTTGCCCCATGCAGTGAGAAATTTCTCTCTTTGATTGTTTACAGCAGCTTGCTTAGTGGTAGCATCATTAGAAAGTTAAGGTGTGGATAGGAACAGGTGGCACTTTGTGCTTCTTGTGCATATTGCCTGGGGGTGGTTCACACTTGGATGGATCTCAAACACCTTGATGGGGAGACAGTCTTGGTAAGGGGGCAGCTTCCAATTCCAAGGCTGACCCCACATGATGTTTGCAGTCTGGCCCATCCCAGGATGAATCAGCCTTTAGAGGAAGTAGAGTGTGGATAGTTTTGAAGTTAAATGTATCCTTTGACCCTTTTAGTTATTTGCCGGAACTATTTCTCTTTTCTCTTTGTGCTGTGTTTACAGGCCCCCAAGTTTGCATGTCACCCTGCTACCTGTTCTGGTTGTTACCTGTCTCTGGGCCAGTTTCCTCACAAACCTGAGTGCTCTGGGCACCTTTGTACCTGTTTAAGTCAGCGCGGGTGGCTGGAACAAGACGCCACACGCAGACTGGGTGGCTTAAACCACAGATGTTTATTTTCTCACAGTCCTGGGGGTCAGAAGTCCAGATCGGGCTGTTGGCAGGCGCGGTTTCTTCTGAGGCCTCTCTCTTTGGCCTGCAGATGCCGGCCACCTCTCACATGGTTTCCTTTGTGTGCACCAATCCCTGGGGTCTCTTTCTGCATCAAAGTTTCCTCTTCTTATAAGGACACCAGTTAGGTTGGTTTAGGACTCCTCTAATGACCTAATTTAACTTTAATTAACTTCCTAAAGGCCTTGTCTCCAAGTATAGTCACATTCTGAGTGTCAGGGGTTAAGGCTTCAGTATATAAATCTTGGAGGGCACAATTCATCCTCTAACTTGCCCTAGAGTCAGTTCAGGCCTCACTCAGAGCAGCTGCCTGGTGAAGGTTGATTGCTTACAAGAAGCTCCCTCATTCATTCTCTTTCCTTGTTTAGAATTTCAGGTAAATTGTGCTGCCGGAGGTGGCACCGAATTCTTTCTTAAATTAAACGCCCTATCTCTATATTGCCTGTTTTCATTCTGTCCTTAGCTGGTCAACTCTATAATGATGTGGCTATGTGGGCTTCTCTTGGTCCCTTTAGAGCCAACATATCGTTCCTTTTCCTGGTGAGGAAATGAGTTCCATGCCTCAGGTCAAATTCAGCTCATAGCTTCTGTGGCAAAGCCACTGGACTTTTCACAATAGGCCCATCTGTGTGCGTGCTTCTCTGTGGGGATTTGAATCGTATTATTGCATGGTGGATTTACCTTCCTTGGGAATTTATTTCCTTTTTGATTTCTAAACACATTTTCTCCATTTTATCATACTTATTTCTGTGCTCTGCCTCAAGCTCAGACAGATTTGAATTTTTCAAAAGGCACAGAGAAACGCATTCTACTGATTATATGAGTTATTTGCAGTTGTTCTTCTAGTTTATAATAGTAAAAAGAAGGAATTAAACATTTCTTCCTTTGGCTATTTTTTTTTTTTTGCATTTGTCATTTTTGTATTTTGCTTTCACTCCTCATTGAATTTTTGATTTCTGAAATAACAATTTAAAATAGCTACCCAACGGTATATGTATCCAAAACAAAGTTGTTGCCAAGCATACAAATGAATGGATTCCTTATTCGAATGTGAAATGCCTACACGGCAGAATCTATGTATAGTACTGAGATTGAAACTGGGTTCTATGATGGATATCCTCAAGATGATCAGCCTACAGTGGATTTAGAATTTCATTGAATGTAGTAGTTCACCAATGACATCTGATAAAGTAAGAGGATTCTCTTCTCTGCTTGGTCTCCAGGGCTCATAGAAGTTCATGTCTAGGCCATTTGGAACTGCTTGCAATGACCCACACTTCCTGTGCTCCAGTTTTTGTCTAGTGTCTCAGGATAGCTTTCCACTGCTGAGAATACTCTTCCCCTGCTGTTCATCGGGAAGCATTCTTGAATCCAAACCAGCCTAGACAAGTACAGTGTTGGCTTGTGAGGAATCTTTGATGCACAGGTCATTACAAAAGTTTTGAGATATACAAAAATTAAGAAACATTAAATCCTCATGGACAGAAACAAATAAAGCCCTCCCAGCAACACAATTAAGCCAAGAAGTCGAAACTTGCATGGGTGAATCAGAAAGGACTCTATTGACTATGTCTCTGATCATAACACAGTCTATCTCAAATTAAACTGACAAGTGCGGTGCCTGTGGCGGAAAGGATTAGGGCACTGGCCCTATATGCCGGAGGTGGTGGGTTCAAACCCAGCCCTGGCTCAGAGTTCTTTCTGTGCCATGTACTCTCCTTACAAGCTGGTGTGGCCTGTTGATCTTTTGTCAGAATTATGTTTTTAAACACACAAAATGAAATACATTGGGTTCTGGTTCAGGGAAAGAGAGAACAAGCACTTCCACCCTTTCCCCCAGAAAATGCTGTTATAAAACCCATACAAGAGTGCATGGAATAGCTATTTGAAGACCCTGAATAGCAAATGGTACCTGGAAATTAGTAGAGAAGAACAGAATCTCAAGTACTACTGAACCAATGGTGTATTACCATATTTCTCTTTCTAGAATCTCCTGGCCTGGATTTAGTGCAGCCTGAAATCCTGGAGCAGGCACTGGCAGAGACAGAGAGAACCCTAGGACGAGCCCTCTATTCTAGCTTGAGGGAGCAGGAAATAGGTCTCCTAATACTTAGAAGGAGTGGAGAAATGACCTGTTTTGTTTTTCTCTTTTCTTTATTCTCTTGTGTCTTCATCCCCAAACAATCATGTGGTGTCTGGGACACTAGAACTTGCAGGAGCCTAAAACTCTGAGGAAGGAGAATTTTCCCTGTGAGCAGAGGAGCTGCAGTTCTAAAAGGGTGGGGAAAATCCCCAATGCCTTTTTTGCTCTTTGTTCTCTCACTACTTGTCCCTGGATACAGATACAGTTGTGGGAAGTGCATAGCCTAGTAGGCTAAGTAAAGCCCAGCTTTTTGGCCAGGGAACCAAAAAACCGACCTCTTGGGAACTGGAAAGTACCAAGAGATGGAGGAGCTAGGGAAAGCAACTCTATAAACTTGTTTATGAACTTCTGGGCTCACCCCTGAGATGTACAAGAATAGAGCTCACCCTAAATAACATACCATAGATTTTTGAGAACTGAACTACAAAATAAACCATTGCCCAGACCCCAGACTGGCTACTGGATAGTGTACACAAGATCTGAAGTCTTAGAAAACAGAACTGATATTGGAACTGCCATCCATAGTAGACTTGTTGGAACTAGTGACCTGAACTCAACCAGATAGATCCTCTACTTTAAAAGCAAATGCAACAAAACAAAACAAAGTCAGAACAACATTCTTCATAAGATTTAGACAAGATCTGGAGTCTGATAATCATCACAATGCTCAGGATGCAATAAAAAATTACTCAACACATGTGAAGAATTGGGAAAATCTCAGTGAGTGTGGAAAGAGACAAGCAAAATGCCAAAGCTGAGATGACACAGAACTTAAAGCAGCTATTTGTAAAGTATAATACAAATACTCCAATATGTAAGGACAAACATGCTTGAAATGAATGGAAAGATAAAATGTCGTTAAAAAGAAATAAAGAAGAACCAAGAGGAAATTTTAGAAATGAATAAAACTATAACTAAAATAAAAATCTTATTGGACAGGCTCAATAGAAGAATGGAAATGACAAAGGAAAGAGTCAATGAACTTCAATATAAATCAATAGAAATTATAAAATCTGAACAATACAGAGGAAAAAGATCAAAAAATAAGGAATAACAGAGCTTTGTGAACATATGGAGAAATACCAAAACATCTAACAGTCTTATATTAAGAGTTTTAGAAAGAAAGGAGAAAGAATATGGTGCACAAAGTACTTTAAAGAAGCGATGGCTGAAAGTTTCCCAAATTTGTGAAAAAACATAAAACTACAGATTCAAGAAGTCCAGGAAATGATAGACCCAAAGAAGTCTATGCCCAAACATATTATTCTCAAACTTCTGAAAACTAAGGAAAAAAGATATTTAAAGAATCCAGAGAAAAACAACACCTTACTTATAGGGGAATGTGATTCCAATAGCTGTAGATTTCTCCAAAAGGAAATAGAATATTTTTAAAATGCTGAAAAAAAAAGAACCGTCAACTCACAATTCTATATCCAGTAAAAATATCCTTCAGGAATAAAGATGAAATAAAAATAGTCCTATGTGAAGGAAAACTAAGAGGCTTTGTTGTTACCAACACTTTGGTGTAGGAAGTTCTTCAGACAGATGGGAAGTGACATTAGAAAGAAAGTTGGAAAATCAAAAATATATGAAAGAGAGCTATTTACAAAATTGGTAAATATCTGGGCAAATATAATAGCCTATTCTCTTGGATTCTTTATAATGTGTTTGATGGTTGAAAGCAAAAATTATAACATTGTCTAGTGGGATTTTCAATTTATGTTGATGTAACAAATAAGACAACCACAACATTAAGGAGGGTGGGTAAAGAATTCTACATGATGGTAATGTATCACTTAAATTGTTAAAATATTACTCTAGATAGGCTGAAAACTTGAGTATATATACATATATTTTAATTCCCAGAACTATTGCTTTAAAATTATACAAAGAGATAGTCTGCAAAAATGCAATAGACAAAATAGAAAATGAAAATATGTTTCAATAACCTAAAAGAAGGCAAGAAAAGGGAAAGCATAAACTAAAAATAGATAAACAGAAAACAATAAAATGGCTAATTTAAGTAAAAAAATCAGCTATTATATTAAATGTAAATGGGTTAAATATACTAAAAGATAAATTTGTTAGAATGGATTTTATTTTTTTTAAATTTTTTTATTAATTCATAAACACATAAATCATGTATACATTAATGCATTTATGGGGTACAATGTGCTGATTTCATATAGAATTAGGAACTCTCACATCACACTGGTTAATATATACCTTATCTCGTTTACTTAATTATTGTGTTAAGACATTTATACTCTATCCTAATAGATCCAACATGTACCCTTGCATTATGCACCATAGGAGTGATCCCACCATTCACCCTCCCTTGATCTGACCTCCCTCCTCCTTTCCTATCACCCTCTCCTTCCTCTTTCATCTTGGGCCATAGTTGTGATCTATTCTTCATATGAAAGTGTGAGTGATTATAAATTGGTTTCATAATAGTACTAAGTACATTGGATATTTTTTCTTTCATTCTTGAGATACTTTACTAAGTAAGATATGTTCCAGCTCCATCTATGTAAACATAAAAGAGGTAAAGTTTCCATATTTTTTAAGGCTGCATAATATTCCATGGTATACATATACCACAATTTATTAATCCATTCATGGGTCAATTGGTACTTGGGCTTCTTCCATGACTTGGCCATTATGTATTGAGCTGCAGTGAACAATATGGTGCAAATATCTTTGTTATGAAGTGATTTTTGGTCTTTTGGATATACACCTAATAGAGGAATTACAGTATCAAACAGCAGGTCTACTTTTAGATTCCTGAGTATTCTCCACTCTTCTTTCCAAAAGGGATGTATTAGCTTGCACTCCCACCAGCAGTGCAGAAGTATTTCCTTTTCTCCACATCCACGCCAACATCTGTAGTTTTGTGATTTTGCTATGTGAGCCTCTCTTACTGGAGGTAGATGATATCTTAAAGTAGTTTTGATTTGCATTTCTTTGATGATTAAAGATGATAAGCATTTTTCATGTGTTTGTAGGCCATGCAACTATCTTCTTCAGAGAAGCTTCTGTTCAAATCCCTTGACTACAATGAAATGGGATCATGTGTTCTTTTCTTATTAATAAGTTTGAGTTCTCTGTGGATTCTGGTTATCAAACCTTTGTCAGAAGGATAACCTGCAAATATCCTCTCCCACTCTGAGGACTGTCTGCTTGCTTTACTTACTGTGTTCTTGGCTGTGCAGAAGCTTTTTAGTTTGTTCAAATCCCAGTAATGTATTTTTGGTGTTGCTTCAATTTCTCAGGGGGTCCTCCTTATAAAGTATTCTTCCAGGCCAACACTTTCTTTAAGTGTTTCTCCTCCACTCTCTCCAAGAATATTTATAGTTTTATATCTTAAGTTTAAATCTTTTATCCAGTGAGAATCAATTTTTTAATGGTGAAAGGTGTGGGTCCAGTTTCAGTCTTCTACAAATCAGCAGCCAATTCTCCCAGCACCATTTGTTAAATAGGGAATCTTTCCCCCAATTTATATTTTTGGTAGGCTTATCAAAGATCAAATGATGATAAGTGTCTGGGTTCATCTCTTGGGTCCCAATTCTGTTCCATACATCTACCACTCTATATTTATCCCAATACCATGCTGTTTTGATCAGATTTATAGTATAGTTTGAAGTCTAGTAGAATGATTCCTGCTGATTTGTTTTTACTTCTGAGTAATGTATTGGCTATTCAAGGTTTTTTCTGGTTCCATTTAAAATGAAGTACTATTTTTTCCAGATCTTTAAAGTATGACAGTGGTGCTTTGATAGGGATTGCATTAAATTTGTAAATTGCTTTGGTTAATATGGACATTTTAACAATGTTGATTCTTCCTAGCCATGAGTACAGTATGTTTTTCCATTTGTTAACATCTCTAGCTATTTCTTTTCTCAGAGTTTCATAATTCTCTTTATAGAGATCTTTCACTTCCTTTGTTAGGTAAATTTCTAAATATTTCATCTTTGGCACAACTGAAAAGGGAATAGAGTTCTTGACTGTTTTTTTCCACTTGACTATTATTGGTATATATAAAGGCTACTGATTCATGAGTACTGATTTTGTATCCTGAGATGCTACTGTATTCCTTGATCACTTCTAAGAGTTTTGTGGTTGAGTCCCTGGGGTTTTCCAGGTATAAAATCATATCATCTGTGAAGAGTGAAAGTTTGATCTCCTCTGACCCTCGTTGTGTACCCTTGGTTGCCTTCTCTTGCCTGATTGAGTGGTTAAGACTTCCATTACAATGTTAAAAAGCAGTGGAGACAAGGGGCAACCTTGCCTGGTTCCTGACATGAGTGGAAATGTTTTCAATTTTATGACATTCAATATGATATTGGTTGTGAGTTTGCTGTAGATGGCCTCTATCAGTTTAAGAAAAGTCCCTTCTATTCCAATTTCTTAAGTGTTCTGATCATGAATGGATGCTGGATGTTATAAAAAGCTTTTTCTGCATCTATTGAGAGAATCATATGGTCTTTGCTTTTTAGTTTATTTATGTGACAAGTTATATTTATAGATTTATGTATATTGAACCAACCTCAAGACCCTGGGATAAAACCCACATGGTCATGGTATATAATTTGTTTGATGTGTGCTGGATTTTGTTTGCTAGGATCTTATTGAATATTTTTGAATCTATGTTCATTAAAGATATTGGTCTATAGTTTTCTTTTCTTGTTGGGTCTTTTCCTGGTTTGGGGATCAGGGTGATATTTGCTTCATAGAATGTGTTGGGAAGTATTCCTTCTTTTTTAATGTTTTGAAAAAGTTTAAGTAATATAGGTACTAGTTACTCTTTAAAGGTTTTGTAGAATTCTGGCTTGGCACCTGTGGCTCAACGGGCTAAGGTGCCAGCCACATACACCTGAGCTGGAGGGTTCGCATCCAGCCCGGGCCCGCCAAACAACAATGACAGCTGCAACCAAAAAATGGCCGGGTGTTGTGGTGGGTGCCTGTAGTCCCAGCTACTTGGGAGGTGGAGGCAAGAGACTTGCTTGAGCCCAGGACTTGGAGGTTGCTGTGAGCTGTGATGCCACAGCACTCTATCCAGTGTGACAGCTTGAGGCTCTGTCTCAAAAAAAAAAAAAAAAAAAAAAAAAGGTTTGGTAGAATTCTGATGTGAAGTAATCTGGTCCCAGACTCTTCTTTTTTGGAGATTTAATATAGTTGATTCTATTTCAGTACTTGATAGAGGTCTGTTTGGCATTTCCAATTCTTTCCGATTAAGTCTAGGAAGTTGGCATGCTTCCAAGTGTTGGTCAATTTCTTTCAGATTTTCATATTTCTGAGAATAAAGTTTTTGTAGTATTTACTAAGGATTTTTTAAATTTCTGAGGTGTCTGTTGTTATTTTGCCTTTGTCATTTCTGATTGATGATACTATTGACTTTAATTTTCTAGTTTTAGTTAGATTGGCCAAAGGTTTATCACTTTTGTTGAATTTTTCAAAAAACCAACTTTTTGATTCATTGATCTTTTGAATAATTCTTTGTTTTCGATTTCATTTAATTCTGCTCTAATTTTACTTATTTCTTTTCTTCTGCTGGGTTTGGGTTGGAATGTTCTTCCTTTTCCAGTTGCTTAAGATGTCCCATTAAGTTATTGACTTCCTCTCTTTCTGTTGTCTTGAGGAAGGCTTGCAACGCTATAAATTTCCCTCTTAGGACTGCCTTTGCAGTATCCCACAGGTTCTGATAATTCATGTCTTCATTATTGCTTTGTTCTAAAAATTTGGCAATTTCCTTCTTAATCTCATCTATGAGCCAGGTATCATTTAGCATAAGGTTATTTAGTTTCCATGTCTTTGTATGAGTATGCAGATACCTGTTATTGGTGAGTTCAACTTTTATTGCATGATGATCTGAGAAAATACAAGGAATAATTTCTATACTTTTGAATTTGCTGAGGTTAGACTTGTGGCCTAAGATGTGATCAATTTTGGAGGATAGTCCATGGGCTGATGAGAAGAATGCGTATTCAGTTTTGTTAGGATGAGATGTTCTATAGATGTCTGTTAAATTCAATTGTTGTATGGTGAAGTTTAAGTCCAAAATTTCTTTGCTTAGTTTCTTATTGGAGGATCTAACCAACACTACCAAAGGGGTGTTAAAATCTCCAACTATTATGGTGCTGGAAGATATTAAATTATTCATGTCTGTTAGGGTCTCCCTTATAAATTGAGGACTATTCTGGTTGGGTACATAAATGTTAATAATTGACATCTCATCATGTTGAGTGTTTCCCTTAACAAATACGAAGTGACCATCCTTGTCTTTTCTTACTTTTGTTGGTTTAAAGCCTAGTGTATCTGCAAATAAAATTGCCACTCCTGCTTTTTTCTGATTTCCGTTTGCCTGGATTACAGCTGCCCATCCCTTCACCCTCAGTCTATATTTATGCTTTAAGGTAAGATGAAATTCTTGTATACAGCAGATATCTCTCCTGAGTTTTTGTACCCAGGCAGCCAACTTGTGCCTCTTAAGAGGACAGTTTAAGCCATTCACATTAATTAAGAGTATTGATAAGTCTGGTAGTTTTTTGTGTGTCAAGTTTTTTTAAAGTCTAGTGGACATTTTGAATCTTTTCACCAATGTGGAAATTGGGTTTTGGTCAAGAAATTTCAGAGTGAGTTTACTTTGATAGTAGAGCATTGTGCTGGTCATTATATAAAGGATGGATCTGAGGATATCCTGAAGAGTTGGTTTGGTTATGGCAAATTTCTGCAATATGTGTATGCCATTAAAGTATTTAACTTCTCTGTCATAAATGAATCTCAATTTAGCTGGATACATGATCCTGGGCTGAAAGTTGTTTTGTTTTAGGAGATTGAAGGTCAATGACCATCTTCTTCTGGCTTGAAAAGTTTCAGTAGAAAGATCTGCAGTCATTCTAATATTCTTCCTCTTGTAGGTTATGATTTTCTTACATCTGGTTGCTTTCAGGATTTTCTCCTTCATATTAACTTTGGTGAAGTTAATTACAATATGTCTAGAAGATGCTTTATTTGGGTAGAGTCATGCTGGGGTTCTGAAACTGTCTGCTATCTGAATTTCAGTATCTCTTGCCATGCTTGGGAAGTTCTCCTCAAATATCTCTTGGAGTAGAGTATCTGTGCCTTTTGGACCATCTTCTTCTCCTTCAGGGATTCCTATGAGGTGAATGTTTGCTCTTTTGGAGTGGCCCCACAATTCTCTCAGGGAATGATCTATCTTTGCTCTACACTTCTTTTCCTCTTTGCACATTTGGGAGTATTCAAAAGATTTGTCTTCAGTGTCAGAGATCCTTTCTTCTGCCTGCTCCATTCTGTTACTGAAGGATTCTGCATTTCTCAGATTTTTGAGGGCTGCAAGTTCTTGCCTCAAGGTGTCAAAATCTTTGGTGATTTTGTCTTTGAATTCATTGAATTCTTGAGATAACTTTTGAATTGCTCCTTGAATTTCTAATTCCATCTTTACCTCCATTCTGTTAATCTTATTTGCAATCCAAATTCTGAATTCGATTTCTGACATCTCAGCCATTTGTTTATGAATGGGATCTTCTGTTGTGTTTCCTTTGTCATTCCTTGCGGGAGTTGATCTACTCTGATTATTCATGTTGCCAGAGTTTTTCTGCTGATTGCACCCCATGTTTATTTTTCACTATTTGGTTAGAGAAGCTGGCAAGGTGAAATTGAATTGAGGGCTCCTAGAGTTGTAATTAACCAGCCTTTTACCAAAGAACTAGGACTGGTGATTATGGCTTTTCCCTTAGAACTTTACAAAGGTCCCATTCAGAGCTACTGCCTGAAACTCTGGGCACCTCCTTAGTGTGGTGGGGCTAGATGGTGCTGACCAGTATTCTGCTAATCTCTGTCCAATCCTAGTGAATCAAGGGCTTTGGGCGGAAATCTCAGCTGTGGATATATATAAGCAACTAAGACACCTCACCCTCCAACAGGTGACAACTGGAAGGGGAGAATCCCACACTCCCACAACAACACAATCAGGGTACAACCTTGGTGGGTCCCTGGGTGATGGGCCCAGGTCAAGAGTTCCAAACCAATTGTCCTGGTCAACACAAACACCAATAAGGTGGGAGAGTTCAAAAGGTCTTCAGTATCTAGGCAGCAAGGATCTACAGGCAGCTCAATTTGACCCCAGTGGAAGAGACCATGGAGGTGCCACCACTGTCAGGGGCGGTGCTGCCACTGTTGGGGGTGGTGCCCTTGGTCTGGGGTACAGCTGTATGCAGGTCACAGGAGCTGGCGGAGAGCTGGAGGGCATTGCCACTGGCTGTAAGGGTCACAGGAGCCTGGTGGGGAACTGGAGGGTGGAGCAACTGACCCCTGGTCTCAGGCAGTGGGAGCCAGGTGGGAAGCCGGAGAGCAAAGTCACCAGCTTTGGGGTCCTCAGGGGTCACCAATACCCGGGTCACCGGGTATTGGTCATGGGTTCCAGGAGCCAGACGGGGAGCCAGAGAGCTGAATTGCTGGCCATGGGCCCTACAGGTGGCAGGGGCTGGGCAGGGAGCCAGAGGGCAGGGTCTCCAGCCATGGGCCGCAAGGGTCACAGGAGCTGGGGAGGGAACCTGAGGGTGGAGTCTCCAGCCATGGGCCACACAGGTTGTAGGAACCTGGTGGGGAGCCAAGCCACCCACTGCAGGCTGTGGAGCCAGGGGGCTGGTGGGCTGTAGGACCTGACTTATGCTCTTTCCAACATGGGGCAAGTCTCTCTCCCCTTGTGACTCCCCTCCTCTATTAAAGTTATAGTTTCAGTGGAACTTTCCTACAGCTTATGAGGTGCCTTGCCCTAGCAAAAATCTGCCAAACACTCTGGATTTTGCGGGGGGTAGTCTTCCAGACTTCCAGGAAAGGGGGGTAGGGGTGGATTGTGAGTTCAGGAAGGTAGGGAGAATATTAGATCAACCTTTTGCCCAGGCAAGAGACTGCCTGGACTTGCAGCAGTGTCTCTCCATGGAAGGAGTCCTGACCTTCAGTCAATCTCTCCCCTTAGGTGAACCAAAAATCCTCTGTTCTCTACTCACCTCAAGCTTCTTTCCTGGGTGAGAGGGGAGGGGAAGGATTCCCTTCCTCTTTGGGATGGGGTTTGTACCTGAAATTTGTTTCCCTGGAGTCCCAGCGCAAACCTATTGATCCACTCTCAGCTCAGCTCCCGATCTTCTGCTTTATTGGGTTATTTCTGGCCATTATTTCTCCCTCTGGGCGGGAACCTCTGCCAAAATCTGGCTTCAGTCAGCCATCTTGCCTCCCTCCCCGTTAGAATGGATTTTAAAAATAACTCAATTATATATTGTGTACAAGAAACTTCTTTCAAGTATAATGACATGGATAGTTTAAAAGTAAAGCAATATATATGTATATATATTTATATATAAGTAACTAAATCATATGAATCCCTAATGACAAAAAAGCTAGGGTGACCATAGTAGCATCAGACAAAGTAGACTTCAGAACAAAGAAAATTACCAGGGATAAAAATGGACAATACGAGAGGGAGGGGCAAGATGGCCGACTGGAAGCAGCTTCCGTAAGAGGCTCCTATCCAAAGGGAAGGATAGCATCCAGAAAATGCCCAATTAAGTGGAAGACTGGGGGCCCAGCTGAGAGAGAAGTGATAACTGCAGGTCATCTCTGCTGAGGCAAGCTGAGACTCCAAGAAAGCTTCAGGTACAAAATTCATCTGAAAAGAAAACTTTTTGTCCCCTCCCCCAAGAAAGCTGTGTTCTTTTTTTTGTTTGTTTATTTGTTTCCTCTCTTTTTCCTCTTTGTTTGCTCCTGTGGGTTTTCTACAGATGAGTGGTGAACTTTGGACCTCTTATCTCACCCCATGGGAGAGTGCTATGGGAAGTGGGGAATGCTCCCCCCTGAGAAACCTTGCTGTGTCTCTGAACGCTCTCTTGCTAGGCAGAAAAATTGAACTAAAGTTCTCCTTGCCATTCCGAACTTCCAGTATGCCCTTCCCCCTCTTATCTGATAAACCAGAAGTCTATCCCCTGCTGAGACTGTGAGACGAGGTTCTTGAGCAGCGTCCCCCCTCCTTATTGGCCAGACCAAGCGTCTCGCCCCACAAGAGACTCCGGGGGCTGCACTGAGCTTCCCCCCCAACCGCCCACATGGCCAGAGTCTCCACTGAGCTCACGCCAGGCCCCAGTGGGCTGGGCTGCCTAGGCAGGCAGCACTGCCTGCTGCCAGAGAATTGGCTGAGCACATGAGACCCCCCAGTGGACCGGGCTGCAAGGGCAGGCGGGACCGCACTCCTCCAGAGACTCCATTGAGCATGTGCGACCTCCACATGGGCTGTGCCCCCTTGGCACTCCAGCCCTTCCTGGTCAGCGCCACCCTTGCCAGGGGCTCTGGGAGCCACGCAACACATGTCCTCCCTCCCCCCCGCCCTTCCTGCCTCCAAACCAGACCCACCCATCTGGCCAGGGTCTTGGGAAGCCATGCGACCTCACACCCTCCCTCTGGAGCCCTCCCTACCTCTGTGTGGAGCCCTCCGCCCAGCCAGAGACTGCTGGAGCTACAGGCTCTTTTTGCCAACATCACCGGGCACCAGGCAGTCCCAGAACTGAGTGCACCTTCCCCAGCCTTCCTGCTGGATCCGTGTGTACCATGCTCCACTCCAGAGTTGCTCCCACAGCCAAAACTCCCTTGCTGGGCAGCCCCAGAGGAGCTACACAAGTTCACATCCTATAAATATCCAGCAACAATAGAGTGATCCTGACGGGGCCAAATCTTGGAGAGACACTTCTCCAACCCTGAGGACAGCCAGAGACAACATTGAAAAACAATCATGAGGTGGAATCAACAGAAAAACTCTGGCAATATGAATAATCAGAGTAGATCAACTCCCCCAAGGAACAATAAGGCAGACACAGCACAAGATCCCATGCATAAAGAAATGGCTAAGATGTCAGAAATCGAATTTAGAATCTGGATAGCAAATAAGATCAACAGAATGGAGGAAAAGATGGAACGAGAATAGATGTCTCAAAAATTCAACAAAGAATTCAACCAATTCAAAGACAAAATGACCAAAGATTTTGAAACATTGAGACAAGAAGTTGCCACCCTCAAACATCTGAGAAATACAGTAGACTCCCTTAGTAATAGATTGGAGCAAGCAGAAGAAAGGATTTCTGACATTGAAGACAGAGCTTTTGAACACTCCCAAACACTCAAAGAGGGAGAGAAATGGAAGGCAAACACAGATCATTCTCTCGGAGAGCTCTGGGATAACTCGAAGAAAACCAATATTCATCTTATAGGGATACCTGAAAGTGAGGAACTGGCTTCACAAGACAGAGTCCCTTCTTCTTGACATTATGAAAGAGAACGTTCCAGACATGCCAAGAGACTCTGAAATTCAGATAGCAGACAGTTTCAGAACTCCAGCACGACTCAACCCGAATAAGACATGCCCCAGGCACATCATAGTTAACTTCACTAAAGTTAATGAAGAAGATTCTGAAAGCAGCCAGATGCAAGAAAACCATAAATAACAAGGGGAAGAACATTAGAATAACTGCAGATCTCTCTGCTCAAACCTTTCAAGTTAGAAGAGGATGGTCATTGACTTTTAATTTCCTAAAACAAAATAACTTGCAACCGAGGATCCTATATCCAGCCAAACTGAGTTTCATTTATGATAGAGAAATTAAATACTTTAATGACATCCACATGTTGAAGAAATTTGCCATAACTAAACCAGTTCTCCAGGATATTCTCAGACCTATCCTCCATAATGACCAGCGTAATCCTCCACCACAAAAGTAAACTCATTCAGAAACTTTCATTCAAATTCCAACTTCCACAATGGCGAAAGGATCAAAAATGCCCACTGGACTTTTGAAAAGCTTATCATTATTCTCAATTAATGTGAATGGTGCCTCTACAGAGGCACAGGTTGGCTGACTGGATACAAAAACTCAGGCCAGATATCTGCTGAATACAAGAATCTTATCTTACCTTAAAAGATAAATATAGACTCAAGGTGAAGCGATGGTCATCTATATTTCAGGCAAATGGAAAGCAGAAAAACCCAGGTGTTGCAATTTTATTTGCAGATATAATAGGCTTTAAACCAACCAAAGTAAGGAAGGATAAAGATGGACACTTCATATTTGTTAAGGGTAATACTCAATAGGATGAGATTTCAATTATTAATATTTATGCACCCAACCAGAATGGACCTCAATTTATAAGAGAAACTCTAACATACATGAGCAACTTGATTTCCTCCAGCTCCATAGTAGTGGGAGATTTTATCACTCCTTTAGCAGTGTTGGACAGATGCTCCAAAAAGAAGCTAAGCAAAGAAATGTTAGATTTAAACTTAACCATCTGGGTGGCGCCTCATTAAGTAGGGCGCCGGCCCCATATACCGAAGGTGGCAGGTTCAAACTCAGCCTCGGCCAACCTGAAAAACAGAAAAATAGCTGGGAGTTGTGGTGGGTGCCTGTAGTCCCAGCTACTCGGGAGGCTGAGGCAAGAGAATTGCCTAAGCCCAGGAGTTGGAGGTTGCTGTGAGCTATGTGAGGCCACAGCACTCTTCCAAGGGTGATAAAGTGAGACTCTGTCTCTACAAAAAAAAAAAAAAATTAAACTTAACCATCCAACATTTGGATTTAACAGACATCTACAGAACATTTCATTCCAACAAAACTGAATACACGTTCTTCTCATCAGCCCATGGATCATACTCCAAAATCGATCACATCCTAGGCCACAAGTCTAACCTCAGTAAATTTAAAAAAATACAAATTATTCCTTGCATCCTCTCAGACCATTATGGAATAAAAGTTGAACTCAATAACAACAAGGATCTGCATACTCAAACAAAAACATAGAAGTTAAACAACCTCATGTAGAAGGACAGATGGGTCATTGATGAGATTAAAAAGGAAATTTCCAAATTTTTGGAATAAAATGACAATGAAGACACGAATTATCAGAACCACTGGGATACTGCAAAGGCAGTCTTGCAGAGGGAAATTCATAGCACTACAAGCCTTCCTCCAGAGAACTGAAAGAGAGGAAGTTAACAACTTAATAGGACATCTTAAACAACTGGAAAAGGGAGAACATTCCAATCCCAAACCCATCAGAAGAAAAGAAATAACCCAAATTAGAGCAGAATTAAATGAAATTGAAAACAAAAGAATTATACAACAGATTGATAAATCAAAAAGTTGGTGTTTGGAAAGGTCAATAAAATAGACAAACCTTTGACCACCCTAACCAGGGAAAAAAGAGTAAAATCTCTTATCTCATCAATCAGAAATGGTAAAAATGAAATAATAACAGATCCCTCAGAAATTCAAAAAATCCTTAATAAATATTACAAGAAACTTTACTCTCAGAAATATGAAAATCTGAAGGAAACTGACCAATACTTGGAAGCCCCACACCTTCCAAGACTTAGCCAGAAGGAAATGGAAATGTCAAACAGGCCTATATCAAGTTCTGAAATAGCATCAACTATACAAAACTACCCTAAAAAGAAAAGCCCTGGACCAGATGGCTTCATGTCAGAATCCTACCAAACTTTTAAAGAAGAACTAGTACCTATATTACTCAACCTTTTCCAAAATATAGAAAAAGAAGGAATACTTCCCAACACATTCTATGAAGCAAACATCACCTTGATCCCTAAACCAGGGAAAGACCCAACAAAAAAAGAAAATTATAGACCAATATCACTAATGAATATTGATGAATAAATATTCAATAAGATCCTAGCAAACAGAATCCAGCAACACATCAAACAAATTATACATCATGACCGAGTGGGCTTTATCCCAGGATCTCAAGGCTGGTTCAATATATGCAAATCTATAAATGTAATCCAGCAAGTAAACAAATTAAAAAATAAAGACCATATGATTCTCTCAATAGATGCAGAAAAAGCTTTTGACAATATCCAGCATCCCTTCATGATCAGAACACTTAAGACACTTAAGAAAATTGGTATTGAAGGGACATTTCTTAAACTGATAGAGGCCATTTACAGCAAACCCACAGCCAATATCGTATTGAATGGAGTTAAATTGAAACCATTTCCACTTAGATCAGGAACCAGGCAAGGTTGCCTATTGTCTCAATTGCTCTTTAACATTATAATGGAAGTTTTATCAATTGCAATTAGGGAAGAAAAGGCGATCAAGGGTATCCACTTAGGGTCAGAAGAGATTAAACTTTCACTCTTTGCAGATGATATGATTGTATATCTGGGAAACACCAAGGATTCTACTACAAAACTTTTAGAAGTGATCAAGGAATACAGCAGTGTTTCAGGCTACAAAACCAACACTCATAAATCTGTAGCCTTTGTATACACCAACAATATTTAAGCCGAAAAAACTATGAAACTTTAAGAAAAGAAATCACTGAACATGTCAACAAATGGAAAA
>CAUYRH010161562.1:0-15151 GCA_963574655.1 Perodicticus potto
TACAGGCGCCCGCCACAACGCCCGGCCATTTTTTGGTTGCAGCCGTCATTGTTGTTTGGCGGGCCCGGGCTGGATTCGAACCCGCCAGCTCAGGTGTACGTGGCTGGCGCCTTAGCCCGTTGAGCCACAGGCGCCGAGCCTGCCATTTTTAGTTTTACTAATCTTTGGTCCGCCTCTGTTTGCACACCTTCAGGAAAAGGACACTCCGAACTCGCTCTTCACATCATCCTGAACACAAGTTCCTTGAAGTCACAATCTGGGCCTTTCAGTTCTGCCCTTGAAACTAGCCCAGGGCCTCGTGTACAGGGTGCATTCAATAAATGTTTGATGGATAAAGAAGGGTCTTAAAGAATACCCCCAGGAGTAGAAATAGAAGGATTTGAACAGAGGTGTAGCAATGAGACAGAGAGCAGGGAGAGAGCACAGAGACTGGATGCCCAGAGTTGGCTCTTCCCTTCTGAATGACTCCAAGTTTTGCCCCTCTGACATTTGTCCCAAATTACACATCTTTAAAAATATGAAGAGAGCACACCTAGAGAGTTGCTTCTGGTGAAGTATGATTTGTGCTTTTATTTCATTATTTCTTGAACAAAGATCCAAACTGGTAAACTTCTGAGGTCCTTTCCACTTCAGCAGCCTGTGGAGATCGTGACAAGATAACTCTATTTTTCCCACCTGTTCAGCATTGGGCACCTTCCTGCAAAATGCAGGATTAGCCAGTTGAGGCCGCCTGAATGTAGGGCTCTGTGTTTTCCTGTCCTCTTGTACACATTACTAATACCATCACTACACCCCAGTTGACTACTTGTTGACCATATGGTATGTGCCAGGTAGTCTTCACAGATTACTCTCAAAACAACTTAAAAGTGTAAATACTGTTATTAACTTAATTTTGCAGATGAGAAAGCTGAGTCTTCAAGAGGTATTCTGAATTTGACCACGAGCAACACTCCCTCCTCGTGCTAATGTATGAATATTCAGGTACCTACTCACAAATATACTTACTTGCTTTATTCTAAGAGTTTCTTGGCAATCCACTTGGCGTATTAAATTAAAATCTCTTTACCTTTCTCGTTAATTGAAGTGTGTAAATACATCTATAGAAGCCTGATAGCTATTCTTTCTTCGCTTTTTAACCTTACAACCTCTTGTTTCATTAATTGAATTTAGGCTAGATAAGCAAGTATTTTATAATATATACAGAGTAATGAGATCCTGCCACTGGAGATGTTCAAACAAAGATGATAGCTACCTCTCTTGCAAATAGGATTAATTCAAGTCTCAAGTGAAGATCATTTGAGTTTATTCTTATAGTTCCTTTTAGTCCCAAGATTCCATTGTTCTATCAGTGCGAAAACATGGCATTTTTAACACCAGGAAAATTTCATGTTTATACGATTAGATTAGACCCAATATATTGATGCATCTCTCATTATTCCCCTACCTTGAGGAAACCTCTGTTTAGTATTTATGAACATCTTCCAGGATCATAAACAGTTCATGTGACTGAAAGCTTCTTTGGGCCTAATACACACACTTATTTTATATAATTTATCATATTTAGAGATATAAAAATTTTATTTGTAAGCAATTATAAATTCACAGGAAAATGTAAATAAATATACAGGGAGTTCTATCATTACATTTTAAAAATGGAAATGCATAAGGAGTTCTAATTTCAAAAGTAGCATGTGCTTACTAAAAAATTTCACATGTGACTCTATTCCTTTCACAGTAGTACCAAAGATGATACTTCTTTTTGTGCACTTTAAGATACCCACAAGTGTTCAGGGGAGAGGATTTTGAATGATGTCTAGACATGTCAGGTTCCTAGGAGCCATGGAAATAGAGATGGAATTTTCCTAGATTCTCTGAAGTAAGATAATACTGGATATCTGGATATTGTCTCCGAATGTCACAATTTAGGATAGGTATAATTAGGATTTCTTACAGTGTATTTTTGGCAACACCTATTTAGTAGGTATTTTATGTCTTCCTCTACCCCTTTCAAAGTGAAAGTCAACTGTTTAACCTCTTATAGCTTTACTTTAAGTAATTGAAAAAAATGTTTTTTTCAGACATAGTGTTCAGTAGAGTGCTGCGGTATCACAGCTCACAGCAACCTCAAACTCTTGGGCTCAAGCATTCCCTTGCCTCAACCTCCTGAGTAGCTGGGACTACAGGTACTTGCCAAAACTCCCAGCTATCTTTAGAGATGGGCTCTCAACCTTCCTTAGGCTGGTCTTCAACTTCTGAGCTCAACAATCCACCCACTTGGGCCTCCCAGAGTGGTAGGATTACAGGAGTAAGCCACCATGCCTGGCCTAAGTAAATCTTTTTTTAAAGAAGGTATATGTTTCATTGACATGATGAAATATGAGACAAAAATCATGGCAGTATCTACAAATTGCATTAAGTGACCATACAGTCATGTTTTCTCCTAAGGAGTTCAAAAACATACGGGTCCACAGAGTAGTGAACTAGGCTATCTATGATTGACAATAATTTTTCTCAGTTCTTTAATGTCACATTGCCCTCAGCAAGGACAATCTACCTAGAATGCCATATTTACACATTTGCTTAAAAAACGCACAAATCACCCAGAAAGAACGAAGCATAGAAAGATAGAAAATATAGTAAAGAGAGAAGATACAAGGTACAGAGGATCTGTTTCGAGCTTCAATAGTCAATTCACAGGAATTTCAGAAAAATGAAACAGAGAAAAGTAAAGGGAGAAAATTATTAAAGAAATAATAGAAGACAATTTTTCAGGACTCAAGTATGCCATGTAGAATGAAAGGAGATGCCTACACACATCAACAGGGATAAGGGAAGTGACAAAAAAATTCTGAAAGGAAAGTAAGACATAAACAAAAAGTATGTCATCCATCTCACCAGCAACGCCAGACCTCTGGGTTCTGAAGAATTCTTTGAAATTTAAATTCTGATTACCTATAACATAAGAAATTAGGTATAATAAGTTGTTAACCAGATGTCCTTCATAGACATACAGGTAAGTACACAGAAAGTTTACATCCTGGAGCCTTTACTGAGAATGTTCTCCAAAAAAGCAAAGAAATTGAATAACTAACACCCTTCCGTTCCCGCCAAATCGGAACAAGAACCAGTGGATCGGCACCTGTGGCTCAACAGGCTAAGGTGCCAGCTATGTACACCTGAGCTGGCAGGTTCAAATCCAGCCCGGGCCCGCCAAACAACAATGACGGCTGCAACCAAAAAATGGCCAGGTGTTGTGGCGGGTGCCTGTAGTCCCAGCTACTTGGGAGGTGGAGGCAGGAGACTTGCTTGAGCCCAGGAATTGGGGCTTGCTGTGAGCTGTGATGCCACAGCACTCTATCCAGGGTGACAGCTTGAGGCTCTGTCTCAAAAAAAAAAAACCAATAGAACCAGTGGATCTAACTCAGGGGCTCAAAGAAAAGAAAGCGTAATTCCATGACACAATGTGGGAAGCTGGTTTTAGCACCCCTCTGTGTGTGCAAGGTGTGTGTCTTCTCTCAGTGTGGCAGGAGGAGCCGTTGGGAAGTGAGTGCCTCCTGGTTTTTAAGGACGTACTCAGTTCTGCATTTCATTGTCTGTATACCAAGGACATTGTACTGTCTTAACTCACGTGTTTTGGGACTGTGTATACTAACTGATGCGGATTGTTTTGTTTTGCCTTTACCATGCAATAATGCAATCCTACATTTTATGTGCTTGCATCATTACATCATGGTGTTCTGGTTTATATCACAGGCAAAGCTCTCACGTGCAATAACGTCTAGGAAGCAAGTGGTCCAGTCTAACACAGGCATCCTATTACACCCTCCTCCATGTGGTACAATTTTGACTTTGCTTCAAGAGCATCGCACTTTCCTGGTGGTCCTGAAACCTCATGGCTATTCCTTCTCAGTCTCTTTCTTGGTTCCTTATCATTCCATCTTCTGAAATGTTGGTGTGCCCTGGCCTCAACCCTTAGATCCGCTTCCTTTCTCCAGAGTGCTCATCCCTTCATACTCATTTCATGAGTGATTTCATCTCATCTCATGGCTTTTAATACCATTTAATACTGATTAATCCAAAATTAGTATTTTCATTTCAGAATGTCCCTCGTTTTCCAGACATCTTTATACAATTTCTGCTTCATCTGTTTGGGGGGTACTAGATGGCACTCTCTTGACACATCCAAAAACTGCACAACTTTTGAGTAAATGGCAATTTCCTTCATCAAGGCTTTACACTGTACAGTCATCCTAGACTCTTTCTTTCACTCCTCGCATCTAATTCCTCAGCAAGTCTTATTGGATTAACTTTCGAAAACCACCGAAGATCTGGCTGTTTCTTAACATCTCCATGGCAATCAGCTTTCCAGCTACTGTGCGTTCTGCCTGAATGTTCTCAACAGCCTTCTCCTCATGGTCACCCTGCTTCTACACTTTGCTTCCTGTGGGTCTGTTCACAACGCACTACCAGAGGATCCTGTTAAAATGAAAACCAAATCATGTCATGCTTAAAACCCTCCACTGGCCTCCCAGTTCACACAGAGTGAGAACCGTCTCCATGCTGACAAGACTCCACTGATCCCTTGCTGCGACCTGCTCCATTGCCTCTCTGATCTTGTCACCTCCTGTTTTCTCTGTCCATGTCACTCCAGTGGATGCCTTGCTTCCCTTTAAACATGCCAGGGAGCTGTGCTCCAGGCTCTGAGTCTCTTTATTTCCTGTTCAAATATCCTTCCTTTGGTTCTACCTATTCCTTACCTCCTTCCTGGTCTTGGTGAAGTATTACCTTATTTCTTAAGCCTTCTTTGACCAACTATCCTATTTTTCACTGCATCCTGATTCCCCTCCACTGCTTTTAACAAAAAACTTTTGTTAATAATGTCATCACCTGAATTGCTATGTGAATTTACTTATTTGTTTATTATCCTTTCTCTGTAAACTGGGATGTAGCTTTCCAAAGGCCAGTCATTTCTGTTTATTGCTAGAATGGTGCCTGGTACTTAGGAGGTACTCACTAAACATCTATTGAACAAATTAATGAATAAATAAATAAATGGGGTACAAGTAAAACATTTTCATGATGAATGGAGTAGATTAAAAGGAATGAATAAAACCAGTAAAATGGCTGAGAAATACTAAAAATATTATTAAGAAAGCATATAATTTCTTCCCTCAACATTAAATAACATGTAATTATAGCTACACTATTTGAAATAAATTTTCTTACAAACAAATAGTGCAAGGGAAAACAGAAAAAATAAATAGAATTGTGTTTAGCGATGAATTTTTAAACATTGTTTTAACAATCAGTAGAAATTGGAGTTAATTTTACATGGGCCAGACTTTCATTGTTTTCAAGTTTTCAATGCTGCGAACTTAAAGAATCTTTCCTCTGAACAGTATTTTCCCTTTTTTTGCATTAGCACAGTATGTTGTGTCTCCGGGCAAGAGGAGCCTGAGAGTCTCCTGAAAACTTGTTAGAAATGAAGATTCCCAGGCCCACCCCAATCTCCTGAGTCAGAACCTCTGGAGGTTTCTCACTTGCATTTCTAGGACTACTGGGTTGTGTGGGTGTGGAGTGTGTTCTGCTGACTCCTCAGAGGCGTTGTTTTCCCCTCTTCACAATACACACACATACACACTTTCTCTCTCATCATCATAGCTGTCATCAGGCCAGGCCTACTACCCATTACACCTTCTTCTATGTCATTGGCCATTGTCCTCTGCCTTTGTACAAAGTAGTATTTTTTCCATCTTAAAACACAAAACAAAATTTTCATACACCCTTTCTTGAACTCCCTTTCCTGCTAATTATTTTCCCATTTCTTCTTTTTATCGCAGAACTCAAATTCTCTAAAAATTATTCTTTTCTTTTTGTGTGAACCCACTAAGTCAGGTGTTTAATGACATCATCCTACTAAAATTGCCCTTACCAACGTCCACTTTACTCTGCTAAATCCAAAGAGCAATGTTTGTCCCTATCACTTTTTTTTCTTTCTTTGCTTGACTTCAAGTTAACATGCTCTCTCAATCTTTCTCCAATTCAGTTTCCTCTGCTAGTATTTTCTCATATATTTGAGTACTAAATATGTTCTTATGCTGTGCCCATCCAACATGGTTTTATGTAGAACCAAGGCTTTTAATACCACTGAATGCTGATGACTTCCAAAGTCTGGGCACAACTGGACCTTGAACTCTAGAGTTCAAATGTCAATTCATCATATACATTTTGATGATTCATAGGTGAATTAAACTCTATATATTCCCTGCCAGATCTGCCTCTTATGGCTTTTCTCTTTCAGTTGATGGTGATCTCATTTTTCCAGTGGCTTAGACCACAAACCTTGAGTTACCCTTGCTATTTGTTCTCTTTCATGCCACATCCCAAGAGAATGTGGATGGTGAGAAGGTGTTGGCTCCACCTTCAAAATATTTCCAGAGGAAGCCAAGGCAGGTGGATTACTTGAGCTCAGGAGTTTGAGACCTGCCTGAGCCAGAGTGAGACCCTATTTCTAAAAATAGTGGACATTGTGATGGGCACCAGTAGTCCCAGCTGCTTGGAAGGCTGGGGCAAGAGGATCACTTGATCCCAAGAGTTTGAAGTTGCTGTGAGCTATGATGCTATGGCAATCTACCAAGGGTACAAAATGAGATTCTGTCTCAAAAAAAAAAAAAAAAAGAAAAACTTCCAGAATTTGACCACTTAATATCTCTACTGCTGCCACTCTAGTCTATGCCACCATCACATCTTGCCTGCATTGTGTAGTAGCCTTCCCACGGTTCTGTTCCTTCTTTTATCCCATGGAATTCATTCTCATTTCAACACCAGAGTGATCCTGCTAAACCTAAGTCAGATCTCATTGTTCCTCTACTCAGCTCCTTTCAGTAATTTTCCCTCTTACTTAGTGCAAACACAACCCTTATTGTAATTTACAAGGTCCTCCATGATGAGTTCATCATTACCTTTGGGATCTATGTTCCTACTCTTTTCTTGTCACGATAGCCTCTCTGTCATTTCGTTAAACCCTCCAAGTATAGAGTGTCTGGCAATTAAGTTCACAAACTTGTTACCATGCCCTTATGTTGGCCACATTGTACAAACAACTTGGTAAGGTTCCATAACCTTGGTGTCTCAGTGTCTCACAGCTGTGTTTGTGTCGACGTGTGGTGGTACCCTGCTGAGTAGCATTCATTTTCATTGCTACATGCTTTCATGTGCTGTCATGAGAATGTTGGAGCTTGAATTAGAGCAACAAACATTCATAAATTTCTTGTTAAACTTGGCAAGAGTGAAAGCGAAATCAGGGACATGTTAGTCCAAGTTAATGGGATAATGACAAGAAGAAAATGGCAGTGTACAAATGGATTAAACATTTTTCTGAGGGAGAGAAAGCATCACTGATGAAGAGAGGTCCGGGTGGCCAGTAACGAGCAGAACTGACAAAAACATTGCAAAAGTTGTCTAATTATATGTCACATTTTTACTGATTGTGAGAAGCCTAGCAGATGCAGTAAGATCAATAGAGAAACAGTTAGGAAAATCTTAAGTGAAAATCTTGGCCAATAACTCATGGCTCTTGCATCATGACCATGTATCACGCATAGGGCACTGTCTGTGAGGGAGATTTTAGCTAGTAAAAAAATAACTGTATTGGAACTCTCTCCCTACTCCCCTGATCTGGCCCCCAATGCCTTTTTTCTTGACCAAAAGATAAAGGAAATATTGAAAGGAAGACATTTTGATGGCATTCAGGAGATTCAGGGTAATACAATGACAGCTCTGCTGGTTCTTCCAGAAAAAGAGTATTGAAATTGCATGAAGGATGGACAGGGCACTGGTGTAAAGTCAGGCATAGCTCCCAAAGGGTACTACTTCAAAGGCCACCATAGTGCTATTTAGCAGCGAGGTAGGTAGCACTTTCCCTGGGATGAGTTTTGGAACTTAACTGTGAGAGCCACACTTGCTGCTGTCCTTGCTTGCTCACCTTTCCTCTAGGTGTTCACATTGTTCCCTTCCTCACTTCCCCCAAGTCATTCAGTTCTCAGAGTCTGTAATTTCGGTGGTACCTTACCTAACATTTTCATTCTTTCTCCTCCAGTTTCACTCTCTCTTTCATCAGTGTTTTTCCTTTTCTCATAACTTAGCACTATACAATATTCAGTCCATTTTATTACTCCATGTTACTTATTATCTCTCCTTCTCAGTAGAATATAAACTCCATGAAGCTGGAAATCATGCATCTCTTCTACACCTATAGTAGTGCCTAGCACATGATGGGCACTTCATGTGTATTAATTGAAAGTGAAATTGAAAAACTTGAGTTCTTAATTTCAAAAAAGTATTTCCACTCGTTCACAGGCCAAAGGGATAATGTAAAATTCTTGTACTTTTAGCAGAAAAGAATCTACATATTTTATAATGGCCTTGTTAAAGCCTATCCGTCTTATTTGAGACAGGAACTGGGTCTATTCTGCTCACAATTGGGCAGGGCCAGGACAAGCTTGGGGAAGCAAAGCAAAGCTTTGGGCACAAAATTTAATTAAGGTTTGGTTGGGGGAGTGGGAAACAAGCCCAAAGAGCTCAAAGTAGATAATATCTTCATATTTAATATGAAATTTTATTAATATTTAATAAAATATTTTTAAAAGTTAAAATTAATTTAAAAATCTGATGAACAACATATTAAAATTTTAAGTAAATGTAGGGTTAGTGTCACTGGTTTCCTTCCCCTTCAGATTCCAATTTGACTCTATTTGGTGCTGAGCTTTATCTCTTGGTACTTGATAACCATTTGATGAGTGAATGAACAAGACCAGGAAAGGTGTGATAGGGTAAGAAGAACCTAACCCTTGTGCTTGGCTTTAATATAATGACTTGTGCTACTCACACTGACTAAGGGCCAGATACTGTTAAGAATGCTTTATGCAAATGATAACTTATTTAAGCATTCCCAAAGCCTTATAAATAGTTACTATCATTATCATCTCCATTTTACAGATGTAGAAAGTGGGGTCCAGAGAGATACAACAACTTGTGTGAGTTCAAGTGCTAGTGAGTGGCAGAACTGGGCTTGATAGTGGCTCTTTCAGATCTTTTGTGGCTAGGACTTCTGATGGGTCTGCAAGGCACCAGGAGGCATTCCAGGAAAAGGGGATCTAAGAAAATTCCTTTTATTATTATAGAGCAAGTTCACATGGACACCAAAATAAATCATGAAAACATAGGAAAAAACAGATGTCATGATCCAAACACTAGTCTGTAGAAACTAATGTGGAATTATTTTATGAAGCATGTCAAACATATGGAAAGAGTTACAAAGCAGGGCCATTATAGTTTTTTTTTTTTTTTAAATAACATTGGCTTCAAGAACCAGGGGGTAGTATAGAAAAAGGAACATGAAATAAAGAGAGAAATTATCCCATCCTCTGTACTTGCAGACAGAGCTTGTTCTGATGGCTTTCTTATAACTATAAATCTTGAACCATGTTTCCCAGTGAGAAATTATTCATGGTATCCTTATGGGAATGCAAGCAGTCCACTATGCACTAAATGGTTTTTGCATAGAAGTGGTGAGATCACAGGTGGATATCACTTGTTGGCAATCACTTGCAAGTTTATACAAAGTGCCATTGACTTTAGTCACTCTAATTTGGAATTTACACTACAGGAGTTCTGTTGAGGTTTATTAACCTATGGAAGACTTACCATTCATAATGTATAAGCAAGTTTTCAGGGAATAGCATTAGCACATTTAACCAATATAATCTCTATATCCTTTATGGGAGCATGGCCTTCCCTTGCTTTGTGTGGAATAGTGAAGTGTTACTTTGTTTTGAATTTTTCTGATAACATATATAAAAGTCTTTTGGAAGCACATTAAAGGTGAACAAATGTGAAAAGACTTTCCTATTTGCAGTCCATATTTTGAAAAACATGGGAAAATATTTGAGTAGTCACATAAGTTCGAATTCTGGGCTCTCAGGCAAAAATTTTTAATATCCCACTCTTTTCAAACCTTGCCCACAGAGACATACTCAGCATGGACCCTGGAGCCTCAGGCTTACCCTCCAGAGTGCCTAAATTATCCTCACTGGCAGCTCCATGTATGTATCAAACTAGAAAAAAATATTTAGTATTCTCTCTGACAACATGCAAGTTCTGTGGAGAAGAGAAAAATTAAAGTCATTTTGTTCCTTAATTCATGCATTCCTTTTATTATGAATTCTATTAAATGAGGGATGATTGATCAGAAAAAGAATTGTTACACATCTAGTGTACACTGTTAAATTTTACAAAGGGAAAAAATCAAACACACATGACCTCAAGAAAATATTCAAAGCTGGTCAACTGCATGTATTCACTTAAGATACTATTTTGGGAGTGAAGGTTTAATTTAGTAAGCCTTGACTCAAAATACAAAATCAAACTATCAGCATGTTATTTATTCTAATTATATTCGGTTTTAAAACAACAACTGACAACATAAAATTGAGATGTAAATATAGCATATTCAAGAGGAATTTCCTGGGACTATTTATAACCATATTTTATATAAAAGTATTTACTAGGTATTTATCATGTGTTGGTAGTTTGGTAGTTTGATTATAATGCCTATTTGACAAGAGCTTAACACTATCTCAACATTAAGAAGAAAGAAGAAGAAACCTTGTTTTCTTAACTTGCTGTGGAATAAAATTAATGATGTCTGATGGTATTTAAATTTTTTAAATGCTGTGTTTTATTATATTATATTTTTATCAGTGTGTCAATTATATGAGAACACAAACAGTTCAGATGTCTTCTATTGTGTTATTCATATCACAAGAAGCCTCATGATAACTGGCATAAATACATGGACACAGCCCTTCTAGTGGAAAGAATGAATTTATTATGTATGATTCATATATATATATGCATGTGTGTGTTATGTGTGTATGAATAATCTAAGATTACTGACTCCACTAGCATGTTGTAATCTTTGCTATTGAGTTATAGTGGTAAAATCATACTTAGTAATAATTTTTAAGTCCATATTTTATCAATTTGAATTTTTTATTGTTGGTCATTATCTAATCACACTCCTGGAGATCACATTCTTTTTTATTTTCTTAATATTTGGTTATTTAATTTTTTATTCTTGTACAATTATTATAGTGTCATTATTTGGCCTATATTTATGAATTTAGTTTAATTTTCTATTACAGATAACTAGAATGTTCTAAATTATTTCCTTGTATAGAAAGATGAAACATGGAAAGATATTAAATGAAAATATCTAACTCTTTGTATTAATACTGGGAGGTACAATTTTTATTAATGTTCTTTCTACTTGTTTCATCTTCTTTTTTTACAAAAAAGTTAAATAAAATATTCAGTTGTGGGGTAAAGGAAGAGCTGTATTTTATTATTAAATTATGCTAAGGAAGGGGGAGGAAAGATGGCCACCTGGAGCCAGCTTTCCACAGAGGCTTCTATCCAGAAGGAGAGTTAAAAGACAGAAGTTTAGCAAGTAAGCTGATGGTTTGGAGCTGAGCCAACAGAGAAGGTTGAAGAAAGCACATCAACCCTGCTGAGGCAAGCTGCAACCCCAAGGAAACAAACAACAAGTACAAAATCCATTGCCAAGTGGAAACTAGTCCCCTCCCCCTTGAGAACAGCTTGCAGTATACTTTCTATAAACAAGTGAGCAGAATTCTGATATCCTCCTATTTTATCCCTCAGGATAGACCCTCTAAAACCCGGACCCTCTAAAACCCGGAACTCCTTCCCCAGAGAGGACTCACTAACACTAGTGGCACTCTCCCACCAGGCATAAAACTGTATATATTCTCTACCTGCAATTCAGAACTCTCAGCACTCCTCTCCACTCTCACCCTGAGGTCTGGAAGCCTATCCACTATGGAGTTCAGATTCTGGGGCATTTTCTCAAGAGGTGTGGACAAGTCATGGGTTGTTGGAGGTCTGTGCTGATTCTGTGACACAGGGGTAAAGAGAGGACTGTGGACTGAGAGGAAGAGGGAGACGCAGTGCCTCACTGCACAGAGCAGCACCAGCAGTGGTGGAAACAATAGGGCTCACACCCCTGGGGATATTTTGGAGAGACACTCCCTGCCTCTCTTGGCAACCAGAGAAAGCCAGGCCTCTACTTCGGTGGCAGCCAGTGGTGGAACAGATTTGGTACAGAAACGCAGGCCCCATGAGTAAAGGGTATGCCTGAGATGGTAGCTGCCCAGGTGGGGTGCTATGGTGATGGAGACAGAATACACTTGCAAAGACAGCATACTCCCAGGGTGGGGCTGAGTCAGAAATGCTGCTATAGTGAGCCTGAGAAGCACCTGGACCCCAGGAGAACATAGCTGAGACAAAAGCAGGCGGGATAATAGCACCAGCCCCGGGAGAAGTAGAAAATGAGAGCTGTGTGCAAGTATCAGCCTAGGGAGAGGCAGGAAATGAGAGCTGAGTGTGAACTCTAACCATGCCCACCCCAACACAGAATGCAGCAGAGACAGATTGCCAGCTCTGTGAGAACTGGTACAATAGCAATGGCACAGGGTGTGGCTGGGTCGCAGTTTCTGTGAACTCAAACAGTACCTGACTCACAGGGGAATATAGCTAGGACAGAAATGCTAATTCTGTGAGAAGATAAGTGATAGCAACATCAATCTGGGGCAGGGCTGGAACTGAGTGAATCACCCCAGCTTCCATTAAGCACCCAAGTTGTCAGGTTTTCAGTTCCCCCTGCTGGCTGGTGGCAGAGTGCAGCAGTCTGGCTGAGGAGACATGGATCTCCCTGTGAGTCAGGCAGATGCAAACCCCTAGAGCATCTGCTCATTGGAGGGAACTGGGTCATAGCCCTGCAGGATTGCCAGTGACTGGGTGTGACAGAGGTGCAAGGTGGGAAGGAGACATCAACCTTCCTGGGCTAATTCATTTGCTGGGTGGGTCCTTCTGACTCCACAGAGCACCAGAGCAAGTCATACTTGAGCTGCCGGCAGACCCCTTGTATCTAGTTGCTGGAGACCTTTTGAACTCTCCCACTTGAGACTGGGTGCTGACTGGGACAATTGATTTGGAACACTTGACCTGGGCTAATCACCCAAGGACTATCCAAAGTGGAACCCTGGATGTGTGGTTGTGGGCAAGATTGATTTTCTTTTTCTAGTTGTTGCCTGTTGGGGGTGGGGTGACTTAGTTGCTGGTATTTATCCACAGCTGAGACTTCAACACAGAGTTGTTGATTCACTAGGATTGGACAGAAACTAGCTGAATACAAGACAGAGCCACTTAAAATCACCATACCAAGCAGATCCCCAGTGACTCAGGCCATAGCACTATACAGACCCTTTGCAAAGCTCTAGGGGAAAGGTAGAGACACGAGTCCCAGCTCTTCAGCAAAGGGCTGGTTAATCCCTACTCCAGGAGGCCCTAACCCAACTTCACCTTATCTGCTCATCTAGCAGATAAAACTCCAGCAACATGAATAATCAGAGTAGATCAACTCCTGCAAGGAACAACATGGCAGACACACCAGAAGATCCAATTCATAAACAAATGGCTGAGATGTCAGAAATTGAATTCAGAATTTGGATTGCAAATAAGAGTAATAGAATGGAGGTAAAGTTGGAATTAGAAATTTAAGGAGCATTTCAAAAGTTGTCTCAAGGATTCAATGAACTCAAAGACAAAATCACCAAAGATTTTGGCACATTGAGACAAGAATTTGCAGCCCTCAAAGATCTGAGAAATGCAGTAGAATCCCTCAGTAACAGAATGGAGCGAGCAGAAGAAAGGATTTCTGACATTGAAGACAAAGCTTTTGAATGCTCCCAAATTCTCAAAGAGGAAGAGAAGTGGAGAGCGAAAATGGATCATTCTCTCAGAGAACTCTGGGATAATTCGAAGAAAACTAATATTCGCCTTCTAGGAATTCCTGAAGTTGATGAGGTGGCTTCGAAAGGCCCAGATGTTCTACTCCATGAGATAATCAAAGAGAACTTCCCAGACATGCCAAGAGATTCTGAAATTTAGATAGCAGAGAGATTCAGAACCTTAGCATGACTCAACCTGAATAAAACATCTCCCAGACACATTATAATTAACTTCACCAAAGTTAATGTGAAGGAGAAAATTCTGCAAGCAACCAGACATAAGAAAACCATAACCTACAAGGGAAAGAATATTAGAATGACTGCAGATCTCTCTGCTGAAACCTTTCAAGCTAGAAGAGGGTGGTCATGGACTTTTAATCTCCTAAAACAAAGTAATTTTCAACCCAGTATCTTGTATCCAGCTAAACTGAGTTTCATTTATAATGGAGAAATTAAATAGTTTAAAGACATTCACATGTTGAAGAAATTTACCATAACTAAACTGGCTCTTCAGGATATTCTCAGACCTATCCTCCATAATCACCAGAGCAATCCTCTACCACCAAAGTAAACTCACACACAAACTTTTGATCAAATTCCTACTTCCACAGTGGTGAAAGGATTAAAAATGTCCACTGGACTTTCAAAAAACTCAATACCCAAAATTCTACCATGCTTATCAATATTCTCAATTAATGTGAATGGTTTAAATTGTCCTCTAAGGAGGCATAAGTTAGCTGACTGGATACAAAAACTCAGGCCAGGTATCTGCTGAATACAAGAATCTCATCTTACCTTAAAAGATAAATATAGACTCAGGGTGAAAGGATGGTCATCTATATTTCAGGTAAATGGAAATCAGAAAAAAGCAGGTGTTGCAATTTTATTCACAGATACAATAGGCTTTAAGCAAATAAAAGTAAAGAAATATAAGGATGGTCACTTCATGTTTGTTAAGGGTAACACTCAACATGATGAGATTTCAATTATTAACGTTTATGCACCCAACCAGAATGTGCCTCAATTTATAAGAGAGACTCTAACTGACATGCAACTGTTTTCCTCCAGCACCATAATAGTCAGAGATTTTAACACTCCTTTGGCAGTGTCGGATAGATCCTCCAATAAGAAACTCAGCAAAGAAATATCATGAATGTTATATTAATCAGGTTGATAAAAATATCTCCGATTGTATGTGAAGCCCACACACTATACTCCATGACTGAATTATTGTACACAGTTATGACTCAATAAAAAATAATTTAAAAAAAAAAAAAAGAAAA
>CAUYRH010161564.1:0-13676 GCA_963574655.1 Perodicticus potto
CCCACATTAAAAACAACAGACCGTTCATTTCACAAAAAACATTTAAAACCAACGCCACCTGCTGGGGTGCGGGGGGGGGGGGCGCGGCTAAGGCAGGAGGATCACTTGAACCCTGGAGTTGGAGGTTGCAGTGAGCAATGATGACACCCCTAACAGAGTAAGATTACAAAAAAGGAAAGAAAGAAAGAACATCCATCTTCACAAGCTAAGCCTCTGTGTGGCTAAACCAATCACTCTTAAGATTTTTTGTCAGCCACATAAGCCTTCATCTATTACACCACTCTGTTCTTACATGATCATTTCAAGTAATAGATCTCATTAAGAGTATACTGAATACTATTGTAATTCTTGGCCAAACTGTTATTTGGCACCTAATCAATTTTTATTGAGTGGTAAGACGCTAGCTGCATAAGCAGATAATCTATGGAATACTTACTATGGTGCACAATCAGGAAAAGCTTAAGGGATTTTTTAAAATCAAGGATCAGATAAAGCCCAAAAGGCAGAGAGACTCTGAAGGGTCAAGTACTATAATAGTACTTAGTATTGCTGAGTCTAGGTATCTGTTTATTTTTATCCTAACAACTGCTAACAGCTACTTAACATTGTCTTTGTGCCAGGAATTATGTTAGGCACTTTATACCAATATTTTACATGTATTTAATCCTCATAACCATGGTGTAGGTACTTACCACTCCCCTTGTAAGGATGAGGAAACTGAGGCACAGAGAAGTTAAATGACATAATCAGAGTAACATGGCAGAGCTCAAATCTGACCTAATCTGACAGCCTGAGCTGAGCTGCCTCCCTAAAGTGTTAGAATAATTGACCCGAGAAGTTAAAATAAATGTTTCTGTTTTGTCAATTTTGGGTTACCATGCTGATTTTTTTGTTTTCTTCTGGCTTTCTTCCACCCCTGACTGCGTTCTGTGTTCCAAGCATTGTGCCAGGTGCTGGGGAAACCATAACACAGCCTGCTGTATTGGCCACAGAAGGTAGCCACAGACAGGAGTGATCACCAGTTGTAGGGTAGGGAAGAGCTTTAAAAAGCTTTCCAGAAGAGATGAAACTGATTTCTTTGCTCTTTTCTGCACTGAATGGCCCAGAACTAAACAGGTGGGGGGAAGAGAATGGAGAAAACAAAGTGAAAAGTGGTGACTTCTACTCCTTTTAACCAAGCCCAAGGCAAACTAACTCAACACTCTTCCACACACTTTAATAACAACCTTTACTGGCCTAGATCTGAGAACTGTTGGAATATTTACAAACCATACTTCCCTTCGTGCTCCGCCCCCTCTCCCCAAGAAGTCCAATCTGCCCCGGCACTGGCAGGATTCCGCTCATTTTTATTGCAAACAATACACTGCGCCCAAACTAATAATTATAAAGGGCCTGGAACAGTTTCGGGGCACACGCCCGTGGTCTGCTGAGAACTATCCTATTGATGACAGTTATACAGGACAGCCCTTCTGGGCAACGAAGTGAGACATATGGCTTCTCTGCGTCTAGGGGCTGCCGCACTCGCGGCGGGAGGGCGGCGTGATTCGTCTCAATCTCGCCGGTGGGAACCACCTGAGTGCTTTGCCCCCGACTGGGGAGCAGGGTAAACGCTGGAAGAAGCCCGAGGGAAAGCGATTTTACCCGCGGCCCAAGACAACCAGAGGCGCAGCCGAGGACGCGAGATGCGCAGACACGCGCGCTCCCTCGCCGCGCCCAGGCCTTTGCCGAGCCCGGCCTCCCTCCTCGGCCGAGGCGGCACACGCCGTTCAGCTCGCGAAATGGACGCGAAGGCAAAGACGCCCCCGCCCCCAGAAAACCTCTGTGCCCTCTCCGCCAGGGACTAGAGGCGCGGCGGCCCTTATCACACGGTCAGGCCGACAGACCGCGAGAGACCGGAGGGCGGGGGTGGAGGGGGCCGGGCCACGCGCAGGTCTGGCCGGGGCCACCGTCCCCAGCGCCGCAGGCGCCCTCGACACCCGCGCCCGCCCGCTGCTGCTGCCTGCCTACCGCACAGCGAACGCCTCGCACGTCCCGAGCAGCCCCGGCGGTCCCATGCGGCGACCCCGAGCCCGGGGGGTCCCAGGCTGCTAGAACGGCCCTCCCGCCAGAGCCCAGAACGTTCGGGGCGCGACCCAACGCCAGCCACTCCCTTCGGGCCCGCCCCGTGTCCCTCGGCGCGGAGAACCGGCGCAGCCAATCTCTGTCCTCAGTCCGAAGGCTCGACCAATACACGGCCCACTCTTGACCGAAGAGCCCACCCCCTTGCGTCGTCTTGGCCTATGGGAAGCCGGATCTTCTTTGGCGTCGACCTCCCTCGGTTTCAGCGCTTACGACCTCAGGTTCTCCCCTCGCGGGCGAGCGGGGTCGTGCGAGGCCACGTAGTGCTACGGCGGGCGCGAGGGGCTGCTGCACGGGAGGCGCCCTTTCTTCGCGTCATAGCAGGCGGCGTCCGTGGTCGTGCATTCGTTCATTCATTAGGCGCTGCGCGCCCTGCTGCGTTCGTGGCGCGCCGCTCCCTGGGAGGCGGTCCCGCAGTTTTTCTCTGTTTACATTCGCGTCTGGACAGCCCAGCGGTTTGACTCCAGCCAGAGCAGGTGCGGCTGTGCGGGCGCTTAGGGACAGCTTCGGGGAGGAGGTGACCCTGAGGCGCAGAAAGGATGGGAAGGGTGTAGATAAACGAACCAGGAGCTGCTTGGCGGCTCTCTGACGTCCTGGACCGATGGAAAGTCGGTGATGGAGTCCGAGGGGGAGAGGGAATCAGCTTGTGGGAAGCCGTGATACACACCGGTCCCCACCAGCCGGGTGACGTTAAGAGCTTAATGACGCGGCTCTTTAGCTTTTACTGCTGGGGGAACCCGGAGCAGAGGAATGCCACAGGATGGTGTGAGGAAGGGGTCCTATTGTAACCAACTTCAGCCCCAATCTTCCCTTCTGATGATTTTCTCTCACAGAGTTTTCAGCAATCTGGTTTCTACTGAGTGTCCCTCCCACCAGATCCTAAAAAAAGTCTGTACCCCAGTTGTGGGCAGGGTACGAATTTTTTACCATGGAACTCTTGGGCCCCAGGTAGTTGAAGCTACAAGGACTCATTGGGTTTTCCCAAACATGTCAGGACAGCTCAGAGGTTTTTGTCTAAACCAGGGGTCACAACGTTTGACAGCAAAAACAACCACTAGCTTACAGATCGTTTTGTTTGGGCAGCAGGTAGGCTTGTTTATTTGCTTTGGTTTTTCAATAAGAGTTTAACTCCCACAAGTATCACTTGTGTATTAATAACCAGACTTCAGACATTTGTTACCTACCTGAAGACATTTTTCTGTGACCCTTAATCTTCTCTGTATATACAGAAGACTTCCAGGGGAGTCACCAAATCCCACCGCTGAGACTTGGGTCTTTCACTGCCCAGACATCCTGCTAGACAGAGAACTGGACCAAGTCCAAACAGGCAGCCAGGTCAAGCAGATAACCAGGGCACCAACTCCAAATGGAGGGAACTTGGTTGAATAAAAACTCAAAAAGCCAAGGAAGTTAGGGGTGATATAACTTGAGATAAGCAAAGTATTAGCAGAAAGTAATTCTGAAGTCAGCAAAAGACAAGCACATTACACTGACTGCGTGTGAAGTCCCAGGTCAAATCCACCTACCTTCATTAAGTCCTGATATCCTCAACCAGACATGTACTTGTCCATCCTTTGAATGCCTGTACCACTCTACCTTTTCCATGGCCTCTAACATCTTCTATGATGTATGGTTTCTCCTCTGTAAGAGGGGATGGAATGGATGAGTTCTGAGGTTCCTTTCAGCTCGGACATTCTGTAATTTTGTGTTGTGAGCATCTTTTGTTTTTGCCTGACAAGTTATCTTTCCTTGAGGAATTTTCTTCAGCACCACACTTCTCTGGCCTCCCAAGGCAGGTTGAGTGTGGAGAAGGGGAAGCACGAAGCCCAGGCCTGGCTGACTAGAGTCCCCCTCCTCTTGTCCTCATACGTTTCCCTAGGAAAGGGAATGTGACCCACCCTGGCATGGTCTGAGCTCTTGTCCAGGATTTTGGAGAACGAGGCTGGAAGAATGAAGCTCGCTCTTTGCTCTAGTGTTTCTAAGCTTGGACAAAGTAAGCCAGGAACTGTCTTATGGTTATACTTCTTGCACCAGAAAACTTAATTGAAAAGTTTGGCTGGTCTGTGGCCTCTCGATGCTCAAGGGCCAAGGCTGTCTAGTGCCCAGGGACCGAATTGCAGCCCCTTAGGGACCAAACCTAGAGAAGAGATTCTGTTATCCAGAGATTGCCACTATCTGCTTCTCCCCCTGTCCACATCCTCAGCCATCTTTTTTTAAGCTATAGTGTTTAGTTCTTCCTAGTGAATACAGTGTTTTGTTTTGTTTTTTGAGACAGAGTCTCACTCTGAAGCCCAGGCCTGGCTAGAGTGCCATGGCATCAGCCTAGCTCATAGCAACCTCAAACTCCTAGATTCAAGTGATCCTCCTGCTTCAGCCTTCCAGGTAGCTGGGACTATAGGCATCTGTCACAACACCTGGCTTATTTTTCTGTTTTTAGTAGAGATGGGGTCTCGCTGTTACTCAGACTGGTCTTGAACTCCTGGCTCAAGGGAGTTCTCCCACCTCAACCTCCCAGAGTGCTAGGATTACAGGCATGAGCCACTACCCTGGCACTATATAAAGCTTTAACTCAAGAAGTATTCTTGATTATTTTTGACATCAGTAATAATGGAACATATTAAATACATTTTTAGTGGAGTTTTTTTTTTTTATAACTTCAGGAAATAATTTTTTTTGGAATTTCAAAGTTATGAAATCTTGAAATATCATTTAATTTTTTTTTGTTTTTTAGAGACAGAATCTTTGTCACCCTCAATAGAGTGCTATGGCATCATAGCTCACAGCAACCTCAAACTCTTGGGCTCAAGTGATTCTCTTGCCTCAGCTTCCCAAGTACCTAGGACTGTAGGCACTTGTCACAAGGCCCGGCTATTTTTAGAGACAGGGTCTTGCTATCTCCTTCAGCCTCCTGGAGTGCTAGGATTATAGGCATGAGCCACCGTACCTGGCCTTATTTAATGTTTTTCTCTTAATAGTTTTCCTTTTAAAATTTGCAGTGAGGGGCTCGGCGCCTGTGGCTCAACGGGCTAAGGCGCCAACCACATACACCTGAGCTGGCGGGTTCGAATTCAGCCCGGGCACGCCAAACAACAATGACGGATGCAACCAAAAAATGGCCGGGCGTTGTGGCCGGGTGCCTGTAGTCCCAGCTACTTGGGAGGCGGAGGCAGGAGACTCGCTTGAGCCCAGGAATTGGAGGTTGCTGTGAGCTGTGATGCCATGGCACTCTGTCCATGGTGACAGCTTGAGGCTCTGTCTCAAAAAAAAAAAAGGAATAGAGCTAAAATGAATGCTCCTGAATGTATTTTTGTATGAACAGAAGTTTTCATTAATTTCGGATAAATGTCCAGGATGCCATTGTTGCATTGTACGGTCAGTTTTATGATAAACTACTAAACTATTTTTCAGAGTGGTTGTATCATTTCACACTTCCCAGGATCATAGCTTTTAAAATAAGGCCAATTTGAAAGTAAGCCCAACTCCTTTTAAAAAGCAGGTGTTTTATTAAAATAAATTTGCTTTGGACCAAGGTCAAGCTCTGGCCTTCACTTTAGATTCTGCTGCTTCATAACAGATCATAAACTGCACTTGGGGACAGTTGCTTTGGTTTGTTATCGCCGGGAGCTTGAGCATGTCAGAAATAATGAAGTGATCATAAAGTTCTGGATAGTCATTTCCTCAGGCATCCTTTGGGCAGCTGAAGAAAACTGTAGCGAGGCCAGCCAATTCTAGTTGATGGTGATTGTTAGGGAGATATTTTTAAAAGTAGCAAAGATACTTTTCATGGCGAAATGTTAAGTACTATTGAATTTTAAGAAATTATAAACCTCAAATTCTTTAAAACAGCCTTGATTACAATCGATGTTTAAAGCAGAGAACACAGGTTGTTATAGCAACATCCTTGAGAAACAGACTGTGTGAGCTCTGATTCCAGACCCACACATCGCTTTTTGGGATACAGGTAAAGGCAAAGGCTGAAGAATGTTACAAGTCAGATACCTTGAAGACATCAGCAATATAAACAGTAAGCAGTTTGAAGTACCTTCAAGTCAGATACCTTGAAGACATCAGCAATATAAACAGTAAGCAGTTTGGAAAAAGTATGTATACTGTGTATGTTATCACATGTGAAAGTGCCTTGTTCACACAAAGCTCTCCTTATGAGACCTTTAACTCCAGCGGTTGAATGTGCCTTTGGTACTGTTTTTTTTTTTTTTTTTTTTTTTTTGAGACAGAGCCTCAAGCTGTCACCCTGGATAGAGTGCTATGGCATCACAGCTCACAGCAACCTCCAATTCCTGGGCTCAAGTGAGTCTCCTGCCTCTGCCTCCCAAGCAGCTGGGACCACAGGCACCCGCCACAACGCCCGGCCATTTTTTTTTTTTTTTTTTTTTTGGTTGCAGCCATCATTGTTGTTTGGCGGGCCCGGGCTGGATTCAAACCTGCCAGCTCAGGTGTACGTGGCTGGCGCCTTAGCCCGCTGAGCCACAGGCACCGAGCCGCCTTTGGTACTGTTAATAATACAAGGAATAGGCTCAGCACCTGTAGCTCAAGTGGCTAGGGCGCCAGCCACATACACCAGAGCTGGCGGGTTCGAATCCAGCCTGGGCCTGCCAAACAACAATGACAACTACAACCAAAAAATAGCTGGGTGTTGTGGCGGGTGCCTGTAGTCCCAGCTTCTTGGGTGGCTGATGCAAGAGAATCACTTGAGCCCAAGAGTTGGAGGTTGTGAGCTGTGACGCCACCCAGGGCAACAGCTTGAGACTCTGTCTCAAAAAAAAAAAAAAAACCAACAACCAACAAACATCCAGCCATAATGTATGTGTAGTGTCCAGAATATTCAATCATATAAATCACATAAAATATGAAGGGATGTTGGGCGGCGCCTGTAGTTCTGTGGGTAGGGCACCAGCCATATACACCCAACCAAACTTCGATCTGTGAAGGTTCTGAATGACCATCACAGGCGGATACTACTTTTTCTTTTTTAGAGACAGAGACTGACTTTATCGCCCTCGGTAGAGTGCCATGGCGTCATAGCTCACAGCAACCTCCAACTCCTGGGCTTAGTAGCTGGGACCACAGGCACCCGCCACAATGCCCGGCTATTTTTTTTTGGTTGCAGTTTGGGGCTGGGGCCGAACCCACCACCCTCGGTATACGGGGCCGGCACCTTACTCACTGAGCCACAGGTGCCGCCCTAGATACTTCTTAATCTCTCCCACAGAAGGAAACTTCCCTTCGCTCCCCCTTCTCTAATCACCTGAGAGTGAGGGCGAGGCCGCAGAAGGACGCAATCTAACTGCACCCCAGCCCTGTTATCTTAGGTTTTACTTCTCTGTTGGAGAAAATCGTGTTTACTCATTGCATGGTTATTATAGGAAAGTGAGTTTTCTAATATTTAACCCACTTTCTGTGGCTTCAGTCATCTTTTTAAAATTAACCAAAGCAGTATAAAAACTGCTCAGATCTTGGTGTTAGGAAACACATACCAGGTTTCCTCCAGGTGTCAATATGGCAAAATAAAGGATGACTATTGCAGAAGTGTTTTTAAAACATAGTTCAGAATTTAGGCTTTTCCCCTAATAGTACAGCAAACAAATGATTTTTCTCACAACAAGAGAGCCATTGGTGAAATGTCCTTACCTGATGGCTGGATGGGTAAGATTGATTCCACATCCATGAACCTCAGATTTTTTTTTTCTTTTTTTTAGAGACAGAGTCTCACTTTATTGCCCTTGGTAGAGTGCTGTGGCGTCACAGCTCACAGCAACCTCCAATTCCTGGGCTTAGTTGATTCTCTTGCATCAGCCTCCTGAGTAGCTGGGACTACAGGCGCCCGCCAAAACGCCCGGCTATTTTTTGTTGCAGTTTGCATTCGGTGTTTGAAACCGCCACCCTCGGTATATGGGGCACCCTATCCACTGAGCCACAGGCACCGCCCGAACCTCAGATATTTTTAATGACTCGCTGCCATTTATGAAGCTTCTATTCTACAGCAGGTGTTTTATGTGTGATATCGCAGATGATCACAAAAGTTCAGAAAGTTAAGTCATATTTCATAGTCCCAAATCCCCAAGGGACTGTGCAGCTGGGAGGTGGCAGGGAATAGAACCAAGGTCCCAGTTGTCTTTCTAACTCAGCATTTCCCAGCCAGGTAGTCTGTGGAACACTTCTGGGATACCTTATTGCTTGTCCCAAAACTGTATTCTAGAGTCAAATTTTAAGAATTCCAGCAAATTCTTTCCTCTGTCTCCTGAGATTAACAATTACATCAGAATATTAGAGTTTCAGAAGAGCCCTACATTAAAGAAAAGTATTCTTTTCATTTACTTGTTTCTAAATATATTTGGGTTTGGAGATATTTTTGCAAAGGGCACCTCGTAGCTCCTGGAAACTTATCACAACTGATGTTGAGTTCAAATTTCCTCACTTCTCCAGAAGTTCACTGAGGCCTTCAGCTGAGAACGAAGAGGCGTTGAGCACCCCACATTGCAGGAGAACTGCCATCCCTGGGGCCTCGTTCTGGTCTATGTCCTCCTATTCTGTAAATCCCCAACGCGCACCCTGAAACACTGGGCTGGGGAGGCGGGAAGAGAGGCACGAGGGCAGGACACTTAGAGCCGCATGCTGTGACTTGTCCCTCCCGCTTGGTGAGGCGGAGGGAGGAAGCATTCTTCCCCATCACCCCACCAAAGGAACAGCTGCCCCCAGAGAAATTCTTCTATTTGATTGCCTGCATGAGGGCTCGCCACACAGAGGCCATCACCCAATCCAGTCAGCAATGGCAGAGAAGCAGAGAAAAACCTGTGTTAGGATTCCCCAGAGAAACAGAGCCTTTAGGATACGTGTATATATACATACACACATGTATGTGTATATAGAGAGATTTATTTTAAGGAATTGTCTCATATGACTGTGGGGGCTGGCAAGTCTGAAATCTGCAAGGCAGGCCAGCTGGCGATAAATTCTGCAGGAGTCGGTATTGCAGCCGTGAGTCAGAAGGCAGTCTGGAGGCAGAGTCCCTTCCTCTTCTATGGACCTGGGTCTTTTTTTTCTTTCTTTCTTTCTTTTTTTTTTTTTGAGACAGAGCCTCAAATCTACCCTGGATAGAGTGCTGTGGCATCACAGCTCACAGCAACCTCCAATTCCTGGGTTCAAGCAAGTCTCCTGCCTCAGCCTCCCAAGTAACTGGGACCACAGGCACCCGCCACAACGCCGGGCTATGCTATTTTTTGGTTGCAGCTGTCATTGTTGTTTGGCGAGCTTGGGATGGATTTGAACCCACCAACTCAGGTGTATGTGGCTGGCACCTTAGCCAGTTGAGCCACAGGTGCAGAGCTAGACCTGTGTCTTTTTTCACAAGGCTTTTGAGAGATTGGATGAAGTTCACCCACTGAAGAGAGTAATCTGCTTCACTGACACTCTTCTGACTTAAATGCTAATTACAACCAAGAAAAGTACATTCACAGCAGTACCTCGACTGACATTTGGCCACACAACTGAGTACCACAGCCTGGCCAAGCTGACACAACAACTTTCACGAGAGAAAACCCTCAAGTTAGAAAACAGGCTGGCGCTGTGGCTCACACTTGTAATCCTAGCACTCTGGGAGACCAAGACAGACGGATCCCCTGAGCTCAGGAACTCCAGAACCAGCCCGAGTCATTGACTCTGCTAAAGCTAGAGAAACCAGCTGGGCACCATGGTAGGCACTTGTAGTTCCAGCTACCCAGGAGGCTGAGGCAAGAAGATCCCCTGAGCCCAAGAATTTGAGGTTGCAATGAGCACTCTACCAAGGGTGACAGAGTGAAACTCTGACTCAAAAAAAAAAAAAAAGAAAGAAAGAAAGAAAAAAAGAAAAGAAAAGAAAAAGAAAGAAAGAAAGAAGGCATTGCACCTGCCCTCAAGGGGATCCTCCGGCTTCAGCTTCCTAAAGTGCTGAGATTGTAGTTGTGAGCCACTATACCTGGCAGGACTAGAGTTTTAATTCCTGAAATGACTGAGAAATGACAGAGTCTTCTAGTTACATCTCTAAGGGACAGGCAAGGAGGATTCTACAGAAAATGAATGACAATATTGATGGAGAAAAACAGATCGTTTTTGTTTAGACCCCACCCTACTGATATTAATTAATAAAAATGGCTGACTCTTGTTTGGAAGCTCCTATTTCATGTTATACCCCATTCCATTGACTTTTTTTTTTTTTTTGAGACAGAGTCTCACTATGTTGCCCTCAGTAGAGTGCTATGATGTCACAGCTCACAGCAACCTCAAACTCTTGGGTTTAAGCAACTCTCTTGCTTCAGCTTCCCAAGTAGCTGGGACTACAGGCGCCACAACACCCAGGACTACAGCTGCCATAACACCCGGCTATTTTTCTGTTGTAGTTGTCGTTGTTTAGCAGGCCAGAGCCGGGTTTGAACCCGCCAGCCCCATGTATATGGCTGGTGCCCTAACCACTGAGCTATGAGCACCAAGCCAACTTTTTTTATAGCTGGGATTATAGGCATCCACCACAATGCCCAGCTAGCTTTTTTTTATTTTAGTAGAGACAGGGTCTTGCTCTTACTCAGGCTGATCTCAAACTCCTGAGCTCAAGCAATTCACCTGCTTCGACCTCCCAGAGTGCTAGGATTATAGGTGTGAGCCACCATGCCCAGCCATATTGTATTGATATTAATAAACTGATAACATTGTGTAAGAGACTCCCATTTCAGATCACTCTGCTTTTATTTACTTCTATCAACATTACCATAAAAAAGAAAGAGAAAAAATTTACAATGCATTAATGATTAAAAAATAGAAAAATATGTTTGTTTCTATAACTAATTGGAAATGAACTTATTTTCTCGGATGTCAGGCTTAAGGAAATATGTATTTGAAAAATCTGTACAGAAACCATGATGGTAGCTAAAGATTTTCATGTGACACTAGCCCTTACTACTGAGAACTTAAGAGCCTGAGAGATAATAAAACACAATGCTGCATGCTGCATGGCTCAGCAGACTCTGAAAACCTGTTCTGCATAAATTTCTACAATACTCATAGTTCAAAGGAAAATAGTACAGAGTGTTACAAAGATACATTACTGGAAAGGGAATTAGAATTTATACCCAACATTTATTATCCAATCGTTCATTTCTTTAGGGGCTATAAAAGTTAAAAGGGAAGAATGACCAAGTGACACTTTTAAAGAGGAAATTGGGATGGTAATGAGGACATTTAGAATCCCCCACTCTGTCCTTCTTTTTTCAGCCAGTGGCTCAAATGAGATTTATTAAGTACTTACAATAAAAAGCACAAAATTAAAATCCCTTTGAAGGAAAAGGGAAGGTGAATCTAGCAAGGCTTAGATTTGCTGCCAGGAATTTATTCTAAACATAGTACTAAATAAAAGACACTGTCTTTTGAGTTACTACTGTATCTCTGACATTCATAACTAGCCTGAAATAGGCACTAAAGAAATATCTATTCAGTGACCACATAGGCTGATCCACGTCAGATGTGTTGCTCCTCTTATAAAGAAGTTGTGCTTCACCTAACACGTCATGTGCTGCCTCTGTTCCTAAATTAGGAATCAAAAAGCTAAGGCCTGGGTGGTGGCTTGCACCTGTAATCCCAGCACTCTGGGAGGTCAGTGAGGGAGGATTGCTTGAGGCCAGGAGTTCAAGACCAGCCTGGACAATAAATAGTGAGACTCTGTCTCTACAAAAATTATTTGGGCATCGATTTGGCTCCCTGGCACAGTGGATATGGTGCCAGCCACATTCACTGAAGTTGGCAAGTTCGAAACTGGCCGACCCACCAAACAATGACAACTACAATAAAAATAGCCAGGCATTGTGGTGGACGCCTGTAGTCCCATGTACTTGGGAGGCTGAGGCAAAAGAATTGCTTAGGACCAAGAGTTTGAGGTTGCTGTGAGCTGTGACGCCACAGCACTCTACCCGGGGCAACATAGTGAAACTCTGTCTCAAAAAAAGACCCCAAAATTATTTGGGCATGGAGGAACACACCGGTTGTCCCAGCTACTGTATGTTTGCCATGTATAATGGACACTTTTTTGCCCAAAATGTTGAGGAAAAAATAAGGATGTCTGTTATATGGCTCGGCGCCAGTAGCTCAGCAGCCAGAGCGCGCCAGCCACATCTCCTGGAGCAGGTGAGTTCGAACCCAGCCTGGGCCTGCCAAACAACGACAACTACTACCAAAAAAAAAAAATAGCCAGGCGTTGTGGTGGGCGCCTGTAGTCCCAGCTACTTAGGAGGCTGGGGCAAGAGAATCACTTAAGCCCAAGAGTTTGAGGTTGCTGTGAGCTGTGATGCCATGGCACACTACCCTGGGCAAAATAGTGACACTCTGCATCAAAAAAAAAAAGGATGTCTGTTATAAAGGAGTAACAAGGCTTGGGAGCAGGAGAGCCCAGTGGGCCTCCTGAGGCTGCTGCACCCTCCTGCCTGGGCCCCAGAGCACACGGAGTTCTAGTCCAGAAGGATCCAGGATTCCATGGAAACAAGTGGGGGAATAGCCCCTGCCAAGCACCGTGTCAGGGTAGGGGATAGTGGCAGGGCTGGCAGGCCGGCCATGGCTGTACAGGGAAGAAGGCAGAGACTGAAGGCCTGGCCACACAGGGGCTAGGAGCTCTGCAGGCCCCAGGGACACACCTGGCTGCCTGCAGGCCTAGTGGCCATGGAAGCCACTGCTCACCAGCCCCATGTGTGGCCATCTTGACAGCAGTCACCAATGTGGCTGGTAAGGACAGGCTCCCTGGAGAGAGGGGAGGGGCAGCCATCACAGAGCAGGCAGTTGTGGGAGGGTGGTGCAACCTGCACATTTATCAGGGGAACGTTACCCCTCCTCGGATCTGTTTCTCCTGGAGAGAACTGGCCACTTTCTTTCTTTTTTTTTTTTTTTTAATTAAGTCATAGCTGTGTATATTAATCGTGGGGTACAATCATGGTGTACAATGTGCTAGTTTTATATACAATTTGAAATGTTTTCATCCAACTGGTTAACATAGCCTTCACTATGTTCATTTCGCTTCATTTAATTAGTTATTGTGTTAAGACATTTATATTCTACACCTAGTAAATTTCACATGTACCCTTGTGAGATGCATGGTAGGTGTGGACCCACCGATTATCCTCCCTCCACCCATTTTCCCACCTGTCCACCCTCCCTCTTCCCTTTCCCCTTCTTCTTGGGCTATAATTAGGTTATAGCTTTCATGAGAAAGCTATAAATTGGTTTCATAGTAAGACTGAGTACATTGGATACTTTGTCTTACATTCTTGAGATACTTTGCTAAGAAGAATATGTTTCTGCTCCATCCATGTAAACATGTAAGAGGTAAAGTCTCCATCTTTCTTTAAGGTTGCATAATATTCCATGGTGTACATATACCATGATTTATTAATCCATTCATGGGTCGATGGGCACTTGGGCTTCTTCCGTGACTTAGCAATTATGAATTGGGCTGCAATAAACATTCTGGTACAAATATCTTTGTTACAATGTGATTTTTGGTCTTCTGGATATATACCTAGTAGAGG